>PVKZ01002214.1:0-252695 GCA_004027375.1 Macroglossus sobrinus
CTGTGGTCTTAAACCAGGGAAGACCATCTCAAGTTATTATATTTTGGCACAAATGACAAAAATGATTAATTAGCATATCCCAGCTTCTCACACAAACGTGATTTTCCCCAGCATACTGGGTGAGAGAGGAAGGCTGCCTCTCAGCTCCCCAAGGCTGACTAAGTGACACAGGGGAGGCTGCGGGAAAGGCCCGTCGGGCTCACCCAGCTGTCCTTCCCAGGCCTTTATCAAAGGAAGGATCTCTTTCTCTCATTACCCACGAATGTTCAGTCTTGTCTGATAAAGACAACAGCTGACGTTCTCCTGTAAGTCACTTGGCTTTGCATTGTTCTGTGTAACTCTTGCGATAAACCTGTGAGGGATGTGTAACAATCACATCCATTTTATGGATGAAGAAACAGAGGCTCAGTGGGGGAAGAGGGAGGGGCAGCCACGGGCACTAGCTGTGCCGTCAGCCGATGTGTTCCAGTCCTGGCTTCCTCACTCAGCTGTTGCGCGATCTTGGGCGACTTGCTTAAATCTTTGCCCTTCTACTTTCTCACCTGTGAAATGGGGATAATGATGGTTCTTCCATAGGGTTGTGGGGAGGGTGGTATCCGAAAGTGCAGGCAAAGCACTAAATTTAGTAGCTGGCAGAAAAGTTTATACTTTTACACACATGCGTGTGTACGCGTGCCCGCGCACACACACACACACACACACACACACACACACACACACACACACACCCATACACATCACTCTTTCTTCTTATTCCCCTCTATCCCAGTCTCTGAATTCAAGGGAAAGAGGAGGACCTCATTGCCAGAAGGAAAGTGCTTACCACAGAAGGAAGACTCTTTATCTCTTTCCAAACCCAGAACAGCCTCATCGGAACCAAAAGCATGTCCAGATGATCTCAGGAGGGTGAGGGGAAAGGACCATTGACAATTATCCCAGGGTCACTTCCCCACACCCACTGAAGTGCCCGGATTGTCCCTTAATGGTAGGAGGAAGGCCCTACTAGTTTGGACCAGTTGCAAGATGTATGTACAGAATGTATGCATGGGGTCTTGCCCCGTTCCTCCATACTCTTGGAGAGCCATAGTCTGAGGAAAAACCAACTTGAAATGTTCTTTGTCCTCTTGGAGGTGTGCTAAGGGCTTCTTGCAAGTATCCTATGCGCTTCATAGGCTCTGGGATTGGTGGCATTGGTCCCATGGTAGCTGGTGGCTCTGAAGTGGGTCTAGGCTTTCCTATGAGCCACACTAACTTGGTAACAGCCGCCCTTCCCCATCCCTCACTCCCGTTCTGCCCCTGGGGGCCAGAAGTGTCACCTCTCAGGGAGATTTAGCTGTGGTTGTGTTGCTAGTAAGCTGTGGACACCAGCTGTTGAGGACACTGGCTCTCAAGCTGCTCAGTGCTCATTCCTATAAGTCCCACAGTCAGGTTCTCTCTTTCCTCAGCTACACACACCGTGTGCCTCTTAAGGGCCAGATGCTGGGCCGTACTCAGGGTCACACTGTAAAGAGAGTGGGCTGCACATGGATGCTCTACTCTGCTCCAACAGCCAAAGAACTCTCTTCCTTTGGACCAATTACTTGTCCTCTGAGCCACAGATACTTTATTTGTAAAAGGAGGACAGTGAGACGGATTGTCAGGATTGTAACACTAACATGAAACAAAGAATCATTCAGGCCAAACGTCAGCTGTGCTGAGGCTGAGAAACTCAGGTCTGTCCCTCCCACTCTGTGATATCAGGGAAGTGACTGAGGACTCCTGAGGTGGCAATGGCAGAATTAAAACCTGACTCGTTCTTTCTGCTGCTCTTGCCATCTCATTATGTCGTCGTACTATCAGTAAGTATGTAGCAAGTGTGTTTATCTCCCTGTAGAATAGGAATTGCCTATTGCAAGAACATACCTGAAAATTCTTACTTCTAAATGGGCATTCAGGAGATAGCCACACCAGCACAGTGAACTACTCTCCCTGCAAAAATAATATCAATGGGATACTCAACTGTGATATTTGCTTCTAGTCCTTTATCAGACGTACGTAATTATTTATTTTATACTATAGTTTCTTAAAACATTTCTGTGTATTGAGACAATTAATAGACAGAAGTGGAATGTCTGGTTTATTGATCATGTTTTGACTATTGTCTTTAAAATCAGATACACTGTGAATTTGTTTGCTTCCCTGTGGAGGGTCTATTTTTTTCCTTTAAGAACCTTTTTTTAAATGAAAAAATTAATTACAGTATGTATCAAACATAGATGATATAGAGAAAAATAAAAGACACGTATATACTTCTCACATAGTTCTAAAAAATATTTGCTTGCCCATATTTGTTTCCTATGTTTGAAAATAAATGTTATAAGTAGTTGAAGCCTCCCATTTTATTACCCAACCCTCAGATTTTCCTCTTTGCCTTGAGGTGATCAATATTCTAAGGTCGATGTATATTTTCCCCGTTTTTGTTTTTATAATTTTACTGTGTATATATCCATTGGCAATGTATAGTACTTGCTTGTGAGAGTTTTAAAATTTATACCCATCAACCACCAGAATGCCTAAAATTAAAAAGACTGAAAAAAATGAAAGTATGAATACGGTGCAAAGTAAGTGGAACTCTCATACACTGCTAGGAAAGTAAATTGGTAAAACCCATTTGGAGAACTATTTGGGGGTCTCTACTACAGCTGAAGTATGCATATCCTCGACCCAACAATTGCTGAGTGTAAACTCAAGAGAAATAGATGCACACATGCTCCAAAAGAAAAGGTCAAGATTGATTGTAGCAGCAGTGCTTGTAATAGCCCCAAACTAAAACAAGTCCCAAATGTAGAGTGCAAAAATGAACTGTGGTATATTCATACAACGGAATCCTAGCACAGCCAAAAGAGAGAATAAACACAGCTGCATACTTCAATGGGATGCATCTCTCGAATATAATATGGAATCAAAGAATCCAGACACAAAATGAGTACACAAAATTTCAAAAATAGGCAAAACCCTATCTATAGGGTTAGCGGTTTATTATATTACCTCTGGAGGGATGTAGTAACTGGAGGAGAGAGACAGGGGTGGGGGATCTCCTGAGATGCTTGGAAATGCTCTGTTTCTTAATCAGGGTGCTGGTTACAAGGGCGTGTCACTGTAAAAATTCATTGAACTGTTTATTATAACTTGTATAATTTTATTCTGTAACAAAAAGTTTCCTTTGGGAAAAAACTACATCTATGGTATCATATGGTGATAGCCTTTTGTAACTTGTTCTGCATTATGCTTTTAATATGTATCCAACTTGGCCCATTTGACCTAGTTCAGTCATTTGTCTGTTATATTGTGCTTTATTATATGTATAGCCAAAATTAATTTTTAAATCCCCATGCTAATAGATGTTTATGCTGTTTCCAATCTTTTATTATTATAAACAACATCCTCTTGCAATGTGTGAGAATTTGGTCTAAGACCAACATGCCAAACTGGTATTTCTGGTTATGTCTTCTCTGCTCCTTTATTTTCAACTGTTCATGTCATGTTTTGCTTGGGTCTCTTACAGATAGTATATTTGAAGTGCATGTGTATGTGCATATGTGTTGGCAAATAATGTGTTTATAGAAATGTGACGAATAATATTTTTTTTTTATTTCTGTCATCTCATTTTGTGTTTTTTTTTCCCCTGACTATATTCTTTATTTCTCTTTTTCTCATTGTCTTCCATCTGTTTAATCAAGCTTTTTCTGTCCTTGCCCACTCTGTTCTCTCTACTAGTTTGGAAGTGCTACATTATATTTCTACTCTTTTAGAGGCAATGGTTAAATTTTTAACATGCACATTGTGTTTAGCAAAGCCTATGTTTAATTAATATTTCTTTGCTGTCTTCAAACAGTATAAGAACCATAGGATGCGTTGACTCTACTCTCTACCCTCTTCCTCCATGTTTCTGTAAATACTTCCTTCTTGTTTTAGCATGCCCATTACTTGCTTTATTTTTGTAAAAGTGTATTTATTTCCCCCTCATTCTCAAATGATGATCTAGCTAGGTATTAAATTCCACGTAGCAGCTGTTTTCCCTAGTTCTTATAATACATTTTTCTGATGTCAGTCTAATTGTCATTCTTTCGCTGGTACTATATCTTCTTTCACCGGCTGCTTTTTTTTTTTTTTTTTTCTGTTGAGGTCTTTTATTTCATCCATTATTTAGGTACCAATTACCTTTTTGTTCATTACACTGTGGATTCACTCTGCTTCTTCACTCCTATGTCAACATTAAAGGATGTTGGAGAGTGTCTACTCTGTACAGTCACCCAGAGACCAAGGACAGCAGAGAATGTAAGGTCTTTCTGGAGCTCTCGCTCTTGACGTTCTGTCTTTGAGTTCCTTCTTCAGTTATGCAACTTCGGGGCTTCCCTTTCTTTCTTTTGAGAAAGGTGTTGAAACGTTACATTATATTTTATACAATAACTATATCCGATTTGAAACAAAAGAACATGCTTTCAATTAAAACTTCATGTTTCCAGAAGTTGAACCTTTTAAGAAGTTATATTCTAAAGCATTTTAGATTGCAAATTTCAATCCTATTTATTTTGTGTATATGAATTTACATCTCAGAGCCAATTGCCAGAACACTCAGATTCCAAGCATCCAAACATGAGTGTCTCCTACTCTTGCACATTCTCGTTTTTCTTATGCTGTCAGTATTCATCATCAGTCAGCTATTCCTTTCTATATTTGCAAACATTCCTTTGGTCTTTCTGGCAATTCCAAATTGCACAGTAATTTGTTTTATTAAACAATAACCATTCATACAGGTCATGAGGCATCCTTCCAACAAAAATCAAGCACCAACTACATATGAGGTATGTGCTATGCCCTTGAAGAAAAAAAAAAAAGACGAAAAAGCCTCAGATACTGCCCTGAGTCTGCCATAGTCTAATAGAAGAAATATAATGTGTACACAAATAACCCTAATGCCAGGAAGGGCTGAATACTTTGAGAATTCACCTATAGATGGAGGAAACAAAGAAGACTTTATGGCATTTGTACTGGTGCTGAAAATGCTGTGTTAGGTTTCTGTTGCTGCCAAAACAAATTACCACGGATTAGTAGATTAAAACAACACATTGTAACGTATACCATGATGACTGTAGTTAATAATACCTTATTGTGTATTTGCAAGCCATCAGGAGAGTTAAGACCCCCCATTGTGTAGGTCAGTGTGGCTCCCCTGGGTTTCACAAGGTTAAAATCAAGGTATCAGTAGGACAGCACCCCTTTCAGGAGGCCTCCGGAAATCTGCTTCCAAGCTCATTCAAGTTTTTGGCCAGATTCAGTTCCTTGTGGTGGTAGGACTGAGGTCCTCTTCCTTCCTGGCTGTCATCTGGGGGGTCCGTCTTTGCTCCCAGAGGCCACCCACATTCCCCCTCTTGCTTTCCACATGGCCCTCTCTCCAGCAGTGGGGTGGAGTCCCTCTCATGCTTTGAATCTCTCTGACTTTTTCTGCAGCATCAATCCTGACCCCAGCCAGAGAAAGTACTCTGCGTTTAAGGGCTCATGTGATTGGATTGGGCTCCCCTGGGTAGAATTGACTGAATATGCTGAGCCATGACAGCGGGCTCTTTGGGCAGAGGGAATGGAAGAAAACAAACTGTGGGGGCAGGTGGCCACGTGCAAGAGCAGTGACAACAGACAGCCTTCCTCGGGGTGTAAACTGGCAAGTCCCTTCCAACGCGATATGTGTGCAGGTTCTTGGACAGAGTAAGACCTCCTGCATGACAGTCAGGCAGCCACAGACCCCTGACCTGGGGGTCGTGGGAAATGCAGTGCTGCTCTCCTGGGTTCTGAAGGTGAAATTGCTGTGGTAGCATTCCCACGCTTCCTGTGCATGCTTTGTTCCTTGGGATTGAACAGTGTAATACCAGGCGCCTTCAATAAATAACTTTTATTTACTATTACATATTTGTTCCACACCGTGCTAGCAAACCGGCAGAAGAATGTAATAATCACCCATAATCCTGATACCCAGAACAACTGTTAAGGCTTTGTTGTTTTGTGAGATGCCTTTATATCCATCCAGGTTTCCATGTCTATTAATATTCTGCCTCGATGTTATTTTAAACGGATACATAGTTTTCTGTTGTATGGATGGCGCCATGCCTTATTTAATGAATCCACCAGTGCTGACATTTGACTCGTTCCCAAGCTGTTTTACTATCATAAACAACGTCAAGATGAACATAACAGGGCTGCTTTTACAGACATGTTGAACAGGATGTCAGCAGACTCTCAGCAGGAATGCAGAAGGGGGTCTGGGTGCAGTCTCAGCTGTTCGGGTGAACGGCCCTTTGCCCAGTTTCTGCCTCTGGGCCTCTCGGCTGTACCCATGTGTCTTACTTTGCTGTTAACTTGATCCAGCTGCACCCAAGGAAGGGCTCCAGTTGGGATTCTGAAGCTGCAGCATGAGGAGGGGGCATTGGGGCAGCAGCTGAGGGCTGTGGGGGACAGTGGGAGCTCAGCTGGGGGCAAGTCCCAGGTGGGGGCAGCGGGGAGATTCTGAGTCCAGGTGAGAACAGCCACCAGGGAGACATGCTGGAACTTTCTGTGACCCTCTCTTGGAAATTGTTTCCTTTGGAGGGAAAGGAAAGAAAAGAACAAAAGGCATGTTTGCTTCACTCGGATGAGGGGAGAATGAATAATCTTTTGCTACAGGCTGCAGCTAGGACAGTGACAATACTTGTGCTGCTTTCACGTTAGCCAGTTTCTGCTTCTCTGCCTTTCCCCACGGCTCCTTCTGCAGCTTCCAGCTGCTTGGACAAACTGGATGGTTTTAAAACTAAACACGTTCCTCAGCGGTTTCCTCTGAAGGGTGGGGATTGACTAGGAAAGAGCAGGAGGATTTTCCTGGGGCAATGGACACATTCCGTTTGTTGAATGGAGCCGGGAGTTAAGTAAGCATCTATCTAAACTCACTGAATGGTGCACTTAAGAACTACGCATTTCACTATATGTAAATGGTCCTCAATATTTAAAAACATGAAACCTGTTCTACATTTACAGACCAGCAGAGTGTTGCTATTTTTGTTCAAGTTAACGTAAATGGGATAAGGCAGAGTAAAAACAGGAAGCAAGGCACAGGAGGGGCTGCCCAGGTGCCGACCTCCTGAGAGAGATGGTGAGGGAGGGGTCCCTGGTGGGAGGCTCAGCTCCCACCCCAGTTCCCTCATCTGCACAAAGGAGACAGACACAAACAAGCCCCACATTGCAGGCCTGTGCCTTAGTGAGGGTTTACGATTCTCTGGATAACAGCCCAGCGTTGTGCCTGACACAGGACAGGGAGTCGACATGTGGGAACCATTCCCGACCCAGGGGAACTTTTGCAGGGAGATCTGCAGCCGGCTCAGGGCTGCTGCTATGCCTTGTGATTTCCCAAGTAACATGCTGAAGAGTCAAGGGGCCCCTGGGAAAAAGGGAAAGGAAATAATGGCTGGGGGTGCTTCCAAACCACTATTTCTGAGGGCCATGAAAACCCCAACCCAGGACTGCTGGGCTGTGCCTTTTCAGGATGGACCCTGAGGAAAGTGGTACGTGGAGAAAAACTCTGCAAGGGGTTGAGGCAGGTGCCTGAGGACAGGACTTGGCAGTTCTGAATGAAGGAGGTAGGCCTGGGTGCCAAGGAAAGATTGGTTTTTCTTTCCATGGCAATAAAAGGGAAGAGTAACAATAGCAGGGCTGGTTAAATGACTCTGCGTCGTGCAGCCCACCAACCCCACCCCTTATGCGTCATGTGAAAAACAAACTCGACTACAGCAATAAAATATTCTAAAGCAAATTTTGGAGGAATTACACACACACACACACACACACACACACACACACATCTATTTTAGCTTTAAGATTATTCATATTTGAATAGTAAGCCGTATGCCTTAAAATCTAATATTGAGAATGTATAGGTCCCACTGTGTTGATGCTAGTCTGCACCCCTATATATTATAGGGGTACAACCCATAATAAACTATATCAACAATGATGAGCCAAAAATCAGTCTTTATTAAAAATCAAAATGGTAGCAATTTAAAATCACGACCAACTCAAGATGACAATGATGGTTCTCTGATTACAGTGAGTCCTTCTGAATGTCTGTGGGAACTGCCAGTGACTTTTGTGGACATGCACCCCATGAAGTCCGTGGGATGGCTTCGTATTGCCTGGGTACATTTTTCCTGGAAGAACAGAGAGTCAGGGGTCCACTGTGAACCTCAGTAAATTCTAAATGTGAATTTAGGAGTCTCAAATAATAGTAATTCACTTAATTCACTAGGTAAATACTTGGTAAATAATATTACGACAAAATTTTAAACAACTTAAGGATCAGCCAGTGACATATCAGAAGGACCCTCCCAGTGCCCCCTGGGGCTAAATATTATACACTGAGAAGCTTGAGCAAGAGCAATGGAATCTCCTGGGATGGTTATTGAAAATGCAGCTTCCAGGGCCCTTTCAGGTGAAAAGAGTCAGGATTTGGGGCCCAGGGAGCTGAATTTTAAATAAGTACTGAAGGCGATGCTACTATATATGGTCCACATATGTGAATTGATTAAAAATGCCCTAGGAAAAGAACAGGACTACTCTAGGCCAAGTGCTGGCACATCTGCTATTCTGAGAGCATTTCCCGGATTAGAGCATGCCTTTATGAGTTTGGAGTGGGTAGGTAGGTGGCCAATTTAATAGGCAGAGATGGGAAGGCAGTGAGGAGAGGCCCAACAAAACAGGCTATCTATCAAGTTGTGGCAGCTTAAAGGGAACTAAAGGCCACTTAGAAGGAGTGGTGAGACTGAGGGATGAGAGACTTAGAGGCCAAAGCCAGAGATGCAGTGTGAGGAGGAGAGGAACACGGAGAAGGCTGGAAGGACTTAGGGGAAGTGATAAAGGAAAAGAAATGCACTTACATGCAGCACTGACTATGTGCTAACGGCTTTATGTATCTCATCCTCTGCTCACGACGATGCTCTGAGCTAAACCATAACACTCCTTCCTGCATGTGGGAAGACGGTGCCTTGAAAAGGTTAACATGGCTAACATCAGCATGGAAGTCAGGATTTCATTCCAGGCCCACATGGTGTCTGAGCTCTTGCTCTTTACCTAGTGCTTCGTAAGGCAAATAAATGATGTTTTGTTATTTTTATTCATTCACCCAAATTGAATGAACTTCTACTAAGTGTCAGGCACTGAGATAGGGGGAAGAATTGATTGGTAAACAAAAAAGACACTATCCCAGACTTTAATAGAAGACACATACATTAGAGACCCACATAGGGAGCTATAACTTTGCAAACAGTTGTAAGAACTAAAAAGAAAAATTGCAGGCTCTATAAAGAAGAAAGCAGGGGCTCTTGATTTAGAATGGAGGATCAAAAAGACCTCTGTGGGCATGTGATATTTAAGCTGAGACTTGAAGGCTGGGTAGGAATTAGACGAGCTTGAGTGTGGGGAAGAATGTTCCCAAACTGTGCTGCCCAAAGGAACTTTCTGTGGTGATGGCAATATTCCACATCTGCCCAATACGGTAGCGTCATGTATTTAAAAAGCCACATGTGGCTAGTGGCCATTGTATTGGACAGCCCAGCTCTAGAACAAACGAAAAGTTTATGCAAAGAACCTGAACTGAAAAAGGGTTTGGCTTTTAGAAGCCTGAAATGTCAGGATCTGAGAGGGACACAGGAGCAAGGTGAGGCCTGAGGGTGCAGGGTTCAGTGTGTGTAGACACTTGCAGGCCTCATGAAGGGTTTTCAATTTTACTGCCATGGAGACATTATTGAAAGGTTTGGAGAAGAGGAATAACTTGGTCAATTTAATGTTTTAAGAAGATCACTCTGTGCTTTGGGCAAAGGATCATAGTAGACCAAAGTGAGAGAAGGGAAATGGAAGAGAACATGGTGGTGGTCTGGCCTGAGGGTGGACACTGTGAAAATGAGAAGTGGACAGACATGTGGTGGCGTTTTCAGGTGGAATCGACGAAACATACAGTTTTCAAGAGACAGAGGTCTGCTCCCTAGACCTGTGTTGTCTGATATGGAAGCCACTACCCTCTGCGACTACTTAAATATCAATTAATTAAAATTAAATGAAACAGAAACATGCTGCTTGTCCATACTAGGTGCATTTCGAGGCCTCGGCGGCCACGTGAGGCTCCTGGCTGCCATTCCTGGGCAACTTAGCTTTAGTGCACATTTCCATCATCGCAGATGCTTCTGCTGGATAGTGCTAAGGTCACCTAGAGAAGTATTTAAAAATGGATCCAGAAAAGTTTAAACAAGTCAGAAGTCATTGGAGGTGACATGCTGGAGGAGGCTGAAGTAATGTCACTGGAATGGTACCTACTTCGGCCTATCAGCCAGCAGCCTCCTACACACACACACACACACACACACACACACACACACACACACACATTATAAGCAGCATTGGCAGAAACACTAGCTTTTCCAAAGAGTTTGCTTCTAGAAGGAAAGGGCAGAGCCGTTCGTTCTCGCTTCTTCCCAAGCTTTTCTCCACAAGGAAGGGGATGGGAGCAGAGGTGAAGGGCACACTGACAGCGTGATGACCCCATTTGACAGAAGGCTAAACTAGGAGCTACGGGCAATGACTGAGTAAGCAAAAGCTCCCGGAATTTTGACTCGGAGTACTTAATAATTCCATCGCAGCCTAGAGAAGGCAGGGTGGGATATAAACAAAACCCAACCACCATTATTGTTTCCAGCTAACATGGCCCAGTGCTGGAGGCTCAGAGAACATGTCTTCAATCCCTTCTACAGAAAAGAATGCAGCGTCTTCTGCAAACCACACACCATGTTGGGCACCTCACTCTGTCATTCACCTGCTCACTCAGCTTCTCCAAAGACATACAGAAGAAGTGGGTTCCAAAAAAATACCATTGGCTCACACTTTACATAGGTCTAGACCCCAAGTAGGCCTTGATTCCAGAGAAGCAAAAAGAAAAACAAAAAAACAAAAAAACCCTGAGCTAGCAAAGCTTCCTGGTGACCTGGTAATTCTGGGAACAATGAAGTAAGTTCACAGGAAGTAGGTGAAAAGAGAAAAAAGCTTTGTTTTTGTTACCTCCCAGCTTCTGGTTATGGGCAGGGCTTAGCTTCAGATGAGTCAAGTGGAGGAAGGGGGTTGGGAAAGCTGCCTGAGGGGCAGGCTTAGGAAGGAGAGGAACACACGGGAGGACAGCAAATGTCTAAGGGTACATGATCCTGCCAAGACCCTGACTTGTTGAGCTGGAACAAACTTCACTGTGGGACCATGGGCGTAGCTCAGCCTCCCCTCTCCCTTCTCAGGCTGCTCAGGAGACCACCACATTTTTCTTTAATGAAGTCAGTGGTGCCCCGCTAGCCTTCCAGAGTTCTTGTTGCCCTGTGCCTTCTTGGACTGTGGACAGATGACATATGACCAAGATGAACTCATATGTCACCTCCCTCCGTCAGTGCTAGGACTCACATCTCTCACATTAGCACTCTCTCTAATGCGTGAATTGGCTGACAAGCATGGTACCACTGTCTGTTTTCTGTGCACTGCGCTGAGTGCTTCCTGTATATTAGTTCTATTAAACATCACAATCGTCATCTCCATTTTACCAATGAAGAAGATGAGGCCCAGAAAACACTCCAGTAACCACGTGATCTAGCAGTCATGCTCTTTGGGATTCACTCAAATGAATTGAAAACTTAGATCCACACAAAAACCTGCACATGGATGTTTATAGCAGCTTGATTTATAACTGCCCAAACTTGGAAGCAACCAAGATGTCCTTCAGTAGTGAATGGATAAATAAACCCTAGTACATCCAAACAATGGAATTGCATTCAGTGCTAAAAAGAAATGATTTGTCAAGCCATTAAGAGATATGGAAGAAACTTAAATGCATATTACTAAATGAAAACAGCCAATCTAAAAAAGCTGCATACTGTATGATTTCAACTGTGTGACATTCTGGAAAAGGCAAAACTATGGAGACAGTAAAAAATCGGTGGTCACCAAGGGTTAAAGGAGAGGGAGGGATGAAAGGGGGTGAAAAGAGGGAGGGATGAAAAGGGATGAAAAATGGGATTCTTAGGGCAGTGGAACTACTCTGTGTGGTACCATAATGATGGATGCATGTCAACCATACATTTACCAAAACCTATAGAAAGTATAAGAGTGAACCCTTAGGTAACCCATAGACTTTGGGTGATAATGACTTTGGATGACAATGTAGATTCATCGATTATAACGTGCAGGATGTTGATGGTGGACGAGGCTGTGGAGGCGGAAAGATGGGGTATGCGGAAGTCTCTGTAACTTCTTCTCAATGTTTTTGTGAACTTAAGACTGCTCTAAAAAATAAAGTCCAAAAAAAAAGTTTTAGTACTTGCCAAGGCCCCAGTGAACAGTGAACAGTAGAACTAGAACCCAAATTCCAAATGCCACGTTCTTCATCTTCACACTATCCCACCTCACTGCAGTCTTTCATAGTTCACACTTTTGTTTTTTAATTCACGCTTTAATTCATGATAATAACATGACGTGAATAATAATCCTATTTTTTAGATAAGGAAATAAGCTCAGAGAGGTTAGTTAACTTATGTAAGTCATGAATTGGGTGGGTCAGTAGCTGAATCAGAACTTGAACCTAGGTCAGCTGACTTGAAACTGTGTTCTTATGACATAACCCATTGACCTCATGATCCAGAAAGTCGTCTGACCTAGAAACACACACACTGGTGTCCAGGCTGATTGCCTTCACCTACCAGCTAGTGTACTGCATGATCACTGAGTTATTCCATCATCTGTCAGCAGTGGATGGAACCCTATGTACCCCGGGACTTGGGTCATGTCTCCACCAAGGCCAGCTGAGCAAAGACCAGCTTTGCCATTGGTCTACACCCAGAATAAAGGGGTGTGTGTGATGAATGGAGAGGGAAGGGGCAAGGGAGGAAACTGGGTCAGTGTGCTAGGAAGTGAGACGCAAGCCCAGCATCTCTCTTCTCACCCAAGAAGGCTCAGCTCTTCTTCTCACATGGGCAGCCAGACCTCCTGGTTGTTGGGGGACAGCTTGCAACCACCATGGAGAAGGCCCCACTGGGAATACTGGAAACCACCCAAACACCCTCTCTCTGTGTCCCTTCTCTGAAGGCAAGTTTGACAGACAATGCCTTCCCCTCCCCTAGAAGCCGAGAATCCGCCTGACTGAAATCCGGACCACGGGCTCATCTCCCTCTAATCCTCTTTTCTCTCGTAGCTTCTGGGCCCCAACCCCTTTTCTAGTCTCTCCTAGGAAAGGAGGAGATGCAGGATGCTGACCTGTTTGTCTGTCTATCAGATTGGTAGCTCTCTTTTTTTAGGCCAAAGTCTACATCCTGACTCACTGATTTCACTGTTCTATGAGGGGCCGACCTGGGACTTAGTAAAATGTTGAGCACAGAACCATCCTGCTGTAGAAAAACTCAGACTTAAGGCAATGATAGCGGGGGATACCAGCGTGGAGCTGGGCAGTTCACACACTGCCCAGGGGTGCCTGGTGGAGGGGCTGTGACGATGGGGTCAGAAACAGAGACCTTGCTGTCCTCGTCAAGCTGTGTCCCTGAAATAGGCTGTCATTTGCAAAATTCTTAACCTTTTTAGTAAGTCTGGTTAAGTCTTTTCTTTCCTCCTTTTTTCTGGAGAAAGACCCTCTCCCTCAGACATAGATAATTACCTTGAGACTGGGGACTCAGGTCCTCTGGCTATTGATAAGGATCATTGAAACTCAGCATTCTCCTTGGGCCCTTATAAGGCAAGAGTGGCTATAGGCCAGACAAGGCCTTTAGAGTCTCAGAAAGGAGGAAACCTTTAACTCACGTTTTTTTTTTTTTTCTTTTACGAAATATATTAACCAAGACTGTTTTCCTTTACCTGCTTTTGGGCAAATTAAGGATAGAAACTTAACTAGATATATGATTCAAATAACAAGTTTGTATCTTCGTTTTTCCTTGTCTAGGGACTAAGGTGGCACTTTGGTAGGAAACCCAAGACCCTGTCCTGACTCAGGTAGAGAGGGAAAAAGCTCCATGAAACCTCCATAGGCAGGAACTACGACCCTCCTCATCAGGAAGCAGATAAAGAAGAGACTTCCTGTCGCTCAACATCCATACTAATTAGAAGGGGGTTCATGGCTTGTAGAAAAAGTTTAGGCAGGAAAGTTATAGATAGGGGGTTTTGGGTCCACCTGCAAAGATGCTGTGATCATTCTATTCTAGAAAGTATCCGCCCTAGTCTGCCCACAATTAAGCAAGCCAGAAGGCATTTTTCAGGCTAAAAGAAACCAATACAAGGAAACAAGTAAGCAGATAATTTTAGCCAGTCACTAGCACCTGCTAATGAAGACTCAATGACCTTCATTTCACCTGAACCTTATTATACCATCATTATAATATGATGCATGTGCCTGAAAGTTCATTAAATCATAACCGACTGAATTCTGGGAATGAACATGAGCAGAAAACAAACAATGACTCACTGAGTTCCGCCCACCTTAGCTGTCAATCAAGGAAGTCCACTTCTCTCAGAAAAGTAACCACACACAGCAAATAGGGATAAAAACCCCAAAGAGTTTGTTGCTGTGCCTTTGAGTCCTTGAGCCTCTGAGCCCCTCTTCTCTTGCTCGGGCTATTCTGTGTCTGGAAGTGTACTGTTGCTTTACTTTCCCTTCTAATAAAGGTATTCTTTTCTGTTGTATTTTGGTGTCCTGCTCAATTCTTTGTTTGACACATTAAGAACCTGGATAGCGTGCTAAGAGGGGAACCCCACTCTCCGGTAACATCCCCTCAACACAGAGGCATCTCTAGGGAACACAGATGTGCCAAGGGGCCTGAGCTATTTTCAAGGCAATGGCACTCACTGTTTGTAACAAGCATTACTATTATATTTATTCCTAGATACCACTTGACACAGGATGGGAGTCGAGGCCTGGCCTGGGTTCAGTCTCACTTCTCCATTTATGAGAGGTAAGAACTTTATAAGTCTCTTGTCATCTATACCCCCAAATGCTAATATTCTTATTGATCCTTATAAAACAAAACAAAGCAAAACAACAAAACCGAAGCAAAGCTTGGGTTCCCACTTCCATTTAACAGGAAAAGCTGAGCGATTTGTCCGTGGCCACCAAGTTAGTAAGTGGTGGACAAAGGGGTTCTTCTATTTTGGTTCCAACCCACCCCTTCCAGCCCCATGCATGCACCCAGTGGATCACAGCTGTATAAATAGGTATGATTTTTCAAAGCATTCTCACATTCTTATCTTATTTGAGTCTCAGAATGAACCAGATGAGGAAGACAGCGGGTGTCTCTAGGGTGGGTCCTACTGACATCCCATTTGTCTAATACTGTGGGGATGAGTGTCCAGAATTAGCCGCGAGCACTGTTAGTGAATGTAATTCATTGGCCATCCACTAAGTAATATACTCTTATTTTTACATAGCCCTTTGCAGTTTAAAATGTGCTTCCAAATATAATATTTGAAAATCTCATTTGATGCCCACAACTCAGGGAGGAGGCAGGGTCATTCAGATAGTGGCTGTTTTACAGAGTGGGGAGGGCCTTGCAGAGGAATGTTCTGACTTGCCTAAGCTCCCCCAGCTGAAGGGGAAAAAGCGCAGCTCAAACTCAGGCATGCTAACTTCCCAGGGCTCCATTCCGTCTAACCTAGCAGCTTTCAGAACACCGGAGGGCTTCCTGGAGGCAATGCCAGGGCTTTTCCTTGAGGTTTATGTTGTGTGTGTTGGTGGGTGGGGTGGGCGTTGAGAGGAGATTATTTTAATCTGTCTTAATAATATTATTTAATTTTCTAGTAAGTATTGCATGCATGGTGAACAAACTTCAAAGGGTGTATTTATTTGACCAAGCACATCTGGGGCAGGGGTGGAGCTTGCTCTAGTCCAGCATGCCAGACTGAGGCAAGCTCAGCATGCAGTGCACAGGGTATGTTAGACAGGGCTCTTGGGATCAACCTCTGTAAGAGGAAGGGAAGGTGGAAGCAGAATTAGAGTGAGAGAAAAATTGGAGGGTAGTACAGTTGCAAAAAAGACCTCAGCTACCCCTGTGGGGAGCTTGGAAGCTGAGGTGGACTTTAAAAATTGTCATAAGTTGTAGTAAGAGCACAGAGATTTTGTACCTTCATATCAACCAGTCACTAGCTGCAGCCCTGGGAAGAGGGTGTGACTTTGAGGTGACCGACTCTCTTCTACCAGGTAGACCTGAAGGGAGTTGTCAGCTAGCAGTACTTCCAGAAGCTTTTAGGGGATGAAGTCTTCAGTCCTGAAGGGGCATCTGGCTGCTCATCACAGCGTCCATTATGATCCATCTTTTGTGCTGCCTCAGATGCTTATAATGCTCCAGATGGCCATTTTGTGTGTGTGTGTGTGTGTGTGTGTGTGTGTGTGTGTGTGTAAATCCATTTGTGCTCAAACTGGAGGTCGGTGTCTTACTTATTCCACTTGTGTTTTTTCCTGCTAAATTGAGATTATTTTATTTTTCTTGACCAAATTCAAAGCCTTGCTTTTTCTTTCCTTTTATAATGCTAGTATAACTTTATTTTAAAATATTTTTATTGAAACGTATGTTATATACCTAATATGTTGTATTGACATATAACATATTTTAGGTATACAACATAATAATTTGATATATGTATATATTGAGAAATGATCACCATAATATGTCTAGTTAACACCCATCACCTCGCATAGTTACAGTTTTCTTTGTTTTGGCCTAGATGTCTATTTCCCATATCATGTGTTTTGTGGGGGAAGGGCAAACCTTTTATCTATAAGAATTAGCTCTTATTCCTGTGTCTGTGTGTCCCCTCACATCCCTTCATAATTTCTTTCATTCTCTCCAACTTACACACACACACACACACACACACACACACACACACACACACACACACGAGCAGTGGGGTGCAGACTTGGACCACAGCCTGCTTTCTGGGGAATAAACTGTCCTTCTGTGCCTCAGCCCCTCTCTGGGGGCAGCTCCGCCCTACACACACTAGGCCTCTCCTTGGGCTGCTGAAAAGGTGAGGGTGGGCCTGGCAATTAGCCATGGAGGGGCAGCTGGAGAGGAAAGAGCAGCACCTGTGCTACGTACTGGGAACTACAGAATTGTCTGCTTTTTATTTCATCAGACTTTTCAGCTACAAGGCCAATCACACAGACCTTAGTCGAGTTTCTTTCTAAGAACTGACAGTCCTCTTGCAGCATTTTCTTCCAAAGCCTTCCCGGCTCCAGGGTACTTCTCTTTCGGTTTTCTGGAGCAAAGCCGCTTGGAGTGGAGGCGCCCAGGCCCCAGCTGGAGAGGACTGTGGGCTCAGTTGACTCTGCTAGTGGTTGCTCTCACTGTCTCAGGGTCCATGGCCCCACGTCAGGCTCTGGCAAGTAAACTGTCCCCTCAGGGGCTCCAGGTATTTTTAAACGATGAGCATATACAGGACTGGAATGGGGCAGGGCTCAGTAGGGGCTCTGTGGTTTTGTTTGTTTGTTTGTTTCCTGACAATCAGCTGAGCCTATTAGGAATTTCAGGCTGTAGTATTTATGAAAGACCATAGAGGATCCTGGGAGAGGACAGTGACACGATGACCTACATTCTGACAAGTTCCTGGGAGCCTAGAGCTATCTTCTTTCCACTCCTCTGAGCCTGTTGCCCCAAACCCAGGACACCATCCAGGGTGGGTCACTGAACTGTGCAAAGATAAGAGGGTACCTTGTCAGCTAAGCCTTTCTCAGCCTTAGCTTCTAATCTGGGCTGTCACCCACCTTTGCCCTTCCCCAGTTTGCAAGTATTTCCAGAATGTCTCTTGTGGGCACACTGTGCTTTCTTCAACCTGGGAAACTGTTAAACTCTTACCGAGTTAAGGAGGGAACTGAGAAACAGAGGTGCGAGCACAGCCCCTGACACATAGAGGCTCCCAAATTCCTCATGAAGTGAACAGTTATTCCTGGCTGATATGTGTAGCCTATTGCTGCTGACTCTGAGTGTGAGACTTTTTCCTTTCAGCTCCATCTACAGCATCCTCAGGCCTCATGGAAGCCCCCAAAGAAATGTCAGTGAGTTGCTATGTGGGAGGGACTTAGACACTGATCATCACATGACTTGACCACCACCTCCTTCTTTACTGGCCTCAGGCTTTGTGGATATTTTTGTAGGGTGCTTACAAGTCTGGGCACAGCCAAGATCTTTTACCCAGTAATCCTGCTGTTCGCAGACAGGTGTGAAAAGAATAGAAAGCAGACATCACGGTCTGCTGATTTAATTACTGCTTTTCAGAGCAGCTGAGTTTGGACACCTAATGGCAGGTTTATCTGTAGAACAAGAACAGACATGTGAGCTTTAAATAAGGGGTTGACAGGCCATGGCTGACAGTAATGTCAGCCCAGTCCCTGGGGCCACTCCTCTGGCCCCTGCTTCCTTTTCTGTCTTGCCTCAGGCCTGGGTGTTGTGCTCAGACAGCTCCAGTGCTGGCCAGGAGGGACAACCAGGAAGGGGTAGGACCAGGCAGGGACACGCCATCAGGGGGAGCTGAGCTGAATACTGCAGTGTTCAAAAGGTGCTTGTCCTTTTCATTTATCAACTCAACAAACATTTATTAAATACCTATTGTTTGCCAAATGCTGTCATTCCCTGGAGATAGAAAGGCAAACAGTGACTCTCAGGGTGAATGGTCAAACACCCTGTTTTCATGAAACTGGTTCTCTGATACCCTTTGGCAGGTGCCTGTGCCTGGCCAGGTTTATGGAGCAGAAGAAGGCTTTAAAGCCACAAAGTCTCCTTGAGCATCATGTAGAATTTGACCCCAGACCTGAGGTGATGCCAGTGTTGGCCGACGAAGACCTCAGAGAAGAAGTATGAAACTGTTGGCATCTCCTTGGCAAATCTTGGCTGCCTCAGATGCTCATGTTGCTCCAGATGGCCATTTCGTGCATGTGTGTGTGCGTGCGTGTGTGCGTGTGTGTGTGTGTAATTCCATTTGTGTTCAAGCTAGAGGTCAGTGTCTTATTTATTCTGCTTGTGTTTTTTCCTCCTAAATTGGGATTATTTTATTTTTCTTGACCAAATTCAAAGACTTGCTTTTTCTTTCCTTTTGTAATGCTAGTATAACTTTATTTTAAAATATTTTTATTGAAACATAATTGACATATAACATATTTTAGGTATACAACATAATAATTTGATATAAGTATATATTGAGAAATGATCACCATAGTATGTCTAGTTAACACCCATCACCTCTCATAGTTACAGTTTTCTTTGTTTTGGCCCAGATGGCTATTTCTGATATCATGTGTTTTGTTGGGAAGGACAAACCTTTTATCAATAAGAATTGGCTATTATTTCAGATATTTTCCGGGGTATAAGGAAAAATCATGGGCAACTGAGGCTGTTTCTCAGGGCATTCAGACAGAATAAACTGATGGGTAGTGGCCCATCCATTTGTCTTTGAGCCTTTCAGAGACCGTGGATCAAGTTCAAGGCCTCTGTTGTGGCTCTTGGACTGCCATGCCCCAGCCCAGGCCACTCCTCCACCTGAGCCAGTGTGTGGCAGCCACGTCTTCCTGTGGCCTGCTCTGGATGTGCTGACGATGTTTTTTAGTAGCAAAAGGATTCAGACTAGGAGCTTGAAGACAGAAGGATAAAGGATAAGACTACTGATTTCTTTGCTCTTTGGTTATCTCAGTTTACTATCCAGTTTTCGTCTGTCACAAGCTTTTATTTAAAACTAATATGGAGGGTCCACTCTGTGTCAGGCACAGTGTTTATATGAACTGTTTCACTTAATCTTCAAAACAGTTTTATGAAGAAGCATCATGAAACCTTATCTCACAGAAGAGGGAATTGAAGCTTAGCAAGGAAAGAAGTTTGCCTGCATCCTTCAGCTAGTTACGGGGTTTGACACCCCTGCTTTGACCTCTGAGCTCCTGCTCTTAACTACCGTACTGTGTGGATCCTCCAGGCCAGGTGATGCTTGTCACACTTGTCTTATTCACGGTCAAGGCTTAGGTTCATTCTTGAAATTGTCACTTGATTAACTAAAATCATTTACAAGACCTGGGGCTCCACCTCTCCATACCTGAGGTGAGATCTGTCCAGTCCTGTAACTCAGAGGTCCCATGGGAGTCACTTGCCTCTCCTAGGTCCACCATCCTAAATACCCACAGAGGGACCAGAGATGAGGAAGGGGGATGATGCCTAGAAATGCCCTCGAAGTCCTGCTCCGATGCTCACTCTCTGTGCAATCTTGGGCAAGTTACTAATCTCTTTAAGCCTCAGTTTCCTCATTGTGAAATGGAAGGAAAACGAGAACCTACCTCATTATGTTTTTGGTGGATTATATGAAATAACATACAGTAGGCATGGAACAGAGGTTCTGGCATACAATCAGCACTCAATAATTATTATCTATTATAGGCCCACGGTCTGTTACCTATTCTGAAGTCAAAAAAGCACTGAACATTGTATGGTTGGAGTCAAATCTCGTTTAGAAGCAAAGCCTGTCCTGATATAGCATATAGCTGCATTCAGAAACCCTACTGAGATGCCTCTTTGAACCCTGCTGGGGTTGGTAAAGGGGAAAGAATCTGAATTTTGAAACACACCTATTTCCAAGTGTTTATGATGAGAATGTGGACCTCTATTACTTCTAAAAGCAGAGTCAGTATGCTTCTTGATTGACTTTCAATAGCGAGGACTTTCACTTTGAAACTCTGAGAGCCAAAACCCTGGAAAGAATGGAATTAACTCTCATTTCAAGAAGAAGTTACTATTTAAGGGCAAAAAGAACTAGAGTAGTGAAGTCAATGGAAACAATGTGTTTCTTTCTTTGTTTGCTCATGTGACCATTGGGGAGCTTCTGTAGGGGTCTGGTCCTGGGTAAGAGCAATCGTTAAAGACCATTTCAATGTGCAGATCCCAGGATGCAGTGGTCACCCTCTCTTTTGGTCGGCCGGGCTGGAGAAAGGGGGAGTAGAACAGTTGTCCTCTCTCAAGAAATCTATGCTTTTATCGAGGATGTAAGATACGCATGCCTGAAACAAATAGTGCTATGTCAGAAGATTGGGTTCAATAAGAATATATTAGAAGATTATGGAATCAATGTTCAAGTGAGTAACAGAGCTGGTACGCACTGTAGGAGTCCAGAAAAGAGACTCCAATGTGGGGGAGGCCATCTAAGGCCAGCTAATTCTTGGAAGAGCCCCAGGGGATGGATAAGGTGGGAGAAGAGAAGAGGAACTGGTGTTGCAGTGCAGGGAAGAGCAGGGGCCTTGGAAGTCAGTCCACACTTCGCGTTTACTAACTCTGTGGCTTGGGCAATTTGGCAAAACTTTCTGAGCCCCAGTTTCTTCATTTTTACTGTGGAGACAGTTATATCTTTGCTAGCTATAATTATTGTAAGAGTTAAATAGTATATGGAAAAGGTGACCAGAACACCCTTTCTTTTTCTAGTGGCCACTGTCCATGCACTTCAGCTGTCAGAGTCTTAGTTCTCATTTACTCCATGATGCCAGCTGGCCACAGGCTGGGCAGCTTACAGCCTTATTCAAAGGTATCTGTTTGACAAAGGCATATAAATCAGTTGCAAGCAACTAAGCAACCATTCAACTAAAGAAAACCCCAAGCAAATAACCCTCTATCCTCATGGCACACTGAACAACTCTCTCCCGTTCATCCCCTCCCATCTCTCTAAGCCACATCTTCCATCCAGCAGTGGACAGAGGAAGCCAGCCTGCCCATGAGATCTCCTGTTTGTTCTCAGGAGAGCTCATCTTATCTTCTTAACACTTTTTGGCCTGTTAGCACACCGTACCACCCCACCCCAACCCACCCCATGGGAAGGTTCCTGATAGATGACAATTGTCCTGATATCTTGGCTATAATTCCATTATCCAGCCTTAGTGGGTCATACAAATACCAAGACCACACATATCCTACATATCAACTAGGGGAGAGGTTAAGGGGAAATGTAAAACAAAAGGGATTAGAGGTTATCATGGTAGAAATGCAGGGTGAGAGAAGGCTGCAGAAGGAAAGGGGGTGAAATAGTCACCAGAGCAGAGTTAACACCAGAGCCCACTCACAAGCACGGGCACAGGAAAACTGTGTCAGTTCTGACGGGAAGCATCCCCACCCAAACGTAAAACACCTGGGAGAGCTGGAGCATGTGAAGTTTTGGGCAAATGGAAGCAATATCTAGTAGCAGCAGCAGTGGTTTAGTAAAATCACTGCCACCATCACCACCACCACCACCATCATCATGACTCACTTTTATAAAGGATAAAGTTTCATGAAGATCATCTTTCTTGTGAGATCAGCAGAGACGTGGTCAGAAAGAGCACAGGTAAAGCACAGAGGACGCTTTGCAGTTTAGTTGCAGAGAATGGGAGATTTTTAACAGCCCACTGAGCCTTCATCTGTAGTCACTGGGGTGTCAGTGGGCGTTGTTGTTGTCCAGAGAGCAAGTATGATTAAAAACGGTGTGAAGTGAGCCTCGTGGTGACAGGTAAGTGTGAATGCTTAAATGAGGAAGGGAAGGGAGTCATAGAGCCTGAGAGGAATAAAAAAAAAGAATGAGTCCCAATGACATTTTTGTTTTAGTTTGTTTAAGTTAGTTTTATATTTATTTATCAACTTGAGTTTTTAATATAATTTATTGAGGCGAAATTCACTTAACATCAAATTAACCATTTTAAACTGAACGACCCAGTGGCATTCAATACATTCATAATACTGTGCAACAAGCATGTTTATCTAGTTACCAAAATGTTTCCATCATTAAAAGTACCACTCTGCACTCATGAAGCAGTGTGTCTCCATCCCCACCGTTCCCCAGCCACTGGTAACCACCAATCTGTCTTCTGACCCTATAGCTTTATCTCTTCTGGATACTGTGCATTAATAGAATCATGTGACCTTTTTTCTGACTTCTTCCACTTAGCATGTTTTCAAGATCACCCACATTGTTGCATGTATCAATACTTCATTCATTCTACTGAGTAATATTCCATTGTATGGATATACTAAAAAATTTTTATTCATTGATTTGCTAATGGACACTGGGCTATTGTGAATGATCAATAGGAACATACACATTCAGTCTGAATGACATTTTAAAAATGGCTTTGAAGATGTATCTTTATGTGTCCTCTGCTTGAATGCTGTGGCAAGCCAGACTTTGTGGAATTTATTTCAGAGGTTAGTTTTCCAGTTTCAGTGACAGGTGAGTCAGGACATGGGCATGAGTAGGCAGAAGAGGCTAAAAACCAGATAACCCCAGCCTGGAGAACAGACCCACATCCACTTAGGAGGCCTGGGAGGTATGGTGTGGTCTGGCGGAGAACATTCTAGATTGGAGTCAGAAGACAGACCAGTGTCTAAGTAATGACTCTGCTGCTTCCAGGTTGTGTAATAGCAGGTAGGTCTCTGAACCTCAGCTTCCTCGTCTCTCAAAAGGTGCCTTGACCATTGCTTGATTTCCTCACAGAGCTGTTAAAAGACTGAAGGAGCTGACTGTGTGGGGGTGCTTCTCAAGCAGTCATGGACCGCACGTCTGTGCTATGATTATTACCTCCCTGTTAGCAGACACGCGAGGTGATATTTCTGACTCACCATCGGTATGTGTTTGCGTTTGTCACACTGCATTATTTGCAAGGGCTTGAAAATGGAGAGCTTCAGAAGGTTATTGGGTAGGCCATAGAATCGGAGAAATGAATAATCAGCTAAAAATGGCAGGGGCTAGACAAGGTCTTGGGGGCCCTGGGATCGGGGACAGACTGCTGGGGTGAATAAGTGATGGTCATTTTCCTGTCTTTGAGTCACTCCAGAGAGGGTCTGATCAATGAGTCCCTGGACCAAGGATGGGAAAGAATCCTTGATGGACAATTCCATGAGGCTTGCACAAATTGGGGAAGAGGTGATTCCTCAAGTGGAAACGAGGGAGCTGATAACAGAAGGAAAAGGAAGTAGAGGCTGGGAGGCCCCAAAGTCTCAAAGATCCACTAGAGATGAACTCCTTGAACTGTTTATGCAGAAGTGAGCTCAGCTGGCTGCTGAGCCACAGGCTCTGGGGCTACTCTAGAAGCAGAGCACAAAATGGGTTGACTAGGGATTTGGGGTGAAGTTTGGGGCCTGGCACCTGCTTCCCCCCTGCAAGGTGTTACCGTTATTTGCATGTCCTATGTGTGAGGTGCAACAGCCCAGCCTGAGAAGTCTCAACCAAACTGGTGACTAAAAATATCCAGGCTCCAGGGAAACGGCAGAAGCTTTTCCAAAGTCAGTCAAGGTCCTCGATGTATGTAGGAAATTGTGAATCACACGCTGTGATTCCTCCGGGTATGCGCTGTCTTTACACGTTAAAAATAAATGATTGTGAACTGAGGCCTACTCAGCCCCTCCTTTCTTTAATCATCCATCTCGGAAGTGGTTGGTAAACCCCACTTTCCATGCCCCCGATATAGGCTGCCCTGCTTTCTGGAAAAACAGGAATTTCTATCAGAACAACAGGAAATTCTATTTTTACTTGATGTTGGAATTAAAAATACCACAGGGATAGAGGCACTTCCATATCTCAGCTGGGCACTAAATTTATACCCCCACTGAGGCACTCTCCTCCGGAGCTGCTGCTACCAGGGTTTGCTCCCTCCAGAGACTGGCCCCAGATGGCACAGCGTGACAAAGGGCTATGGCATCCCAACTAAGTTTTCTTTCTAACCCCAGGCAGCAGTGTTGCCACAAAGCTCATGTATGACTGACTGTAGGGGGATGATGTTCCGTGCAAGTCATGGGTGAGCCTAGAAAGTAGCTCCAGAGACGCTCATTGACGCGTGGCAATAGCTCTGGTTAGCGATACTCTAAAGTTAGCTAAGTGGCCCCAGCCCAGAGTGACCCTTAAGACAGAGGACCCTTTTCCTAAAAGCAGGTAGGAGGATGGCACTGATCTGCTGTGAGAAACCGGGAACATCAGGGAAGGAAAGCCAGCATTTATCGCAGCCTGATTGTGTGCCAAGTACTTACGAGCAGGGCTGCTAGATCTTTCCAGCAGCCATCAGTGGGAAGTGTCTTTGGACTATCAGCCTCTGCCCCATTTCAGAGGAGACAACAGAATGCAGAGAGGTTGTTGGGGAATAAATCTGAGCCAACCTAAGTCTAGAACTCATGCTCTTTTCTCTGTAGCACTGCTATTTTGTTCAATGTCTTGCTGCAGGTCAGAAGCAAAGCTAATGGACCCGGTGGCCACTAGTGTGGGAGCTGACAGCAGGATCAGTGGCAGCCCTCCAGGGCTTCTTCTGGAAGGAACATCTGTCTGCTTAGCAGGTAGCTGACTTTGCTCGGCCTAAACTGTAGTGCAATAGCTACCTCACTTGGAAGGCAATAAGACATTCCTGTAATGCCCAGCTGGCTTGAACTTGAGTGTCACACGATTCTTTCTTGTAACTCTGATAATGCACCCTTATCCTTTTGTCTGTGGTTTGTATACACCGATACCTTATTTGCTTGCTGAGTAGAATTTTTGTTTGTTTGTTTGTTTCTTTTTTTTTTCTTTTTTTTTTGCGGTACAATAAGAGAGTGTTGCAAAACACCTGAGCTTTAACCCAGCTTCTGAAGCTTGGATTCAATATCATTCACTTCTCATCCCAAGGCCTCAGTTTCTTCATCTATAGCAACAAGTGGTTTAACCAGGTCTGTGCTGTCAATACAGAGGCCACTAGTCACAGTGGCTATTGAGCACTTGAAATGTGACTAGTCCAAACGGGGATGTGCTGTAAATGTAAAACACACACTGGATTTTGAAGATGGCTCAAATAACAGAATATAAACTTTCTCAATAATAATGATATTGATTACATGTTGAAATGACAATATTTTGGGTATATTGTATTAAATAACATAAATTAGTAAAATTAATTTCACCTATCTGTTTCTTTTTGCTAATGTGGCTATTAGAGCATTTAAAATATATATGTGATTTGTATTATATTTCTCATGGACAGACTAAACTAGACATTCGGGGTTCCTTTCCATTTCTGGTCTGGCTAGTTAATTTGTCCGGGATTAGGTAAAAGGGTTGCTTAATGAAAGGTTCTTGGTGGCTGCAGACACCCCTGCCTCTGGCTGCTCCTCAGTCATTTGCTCGAATGTCCCTCACAGAGCTGGCCCAAAGTGAAAAGGGCAAGTCCATAACTGTTAGCATTCTTGAGAATTAGCATCTGTGGCAAAATGTTTGCTCTGAAAGGAGCTGTATCAGGTCGTGGCCTGCCCTCTCTGCTACCACTGTGAGGAAGGGGTCACCCAGACTCTGAGATCCTTCTCACTCTGGTGTTGAACACCCCCTTATAAATGCTGATGTGTGACTAATGGCTGAGGGGCAGCCTCAACTTTTGACACTATGTCTGGAATAAAAGATAGTCTGCCATATTTTAAAACCTTGATAAGTGTCTTAACTTCCAAAGAACTGGTTCTTTTCATACTGAGGCAGCCTAAGGAAAGGAGATAAAAAGTCAAGAAGGAATTAGAGCGTATCCTGGGCAGAAACCCAATGACCTGGTTAAAAAGCCAACAACTCTTAGAATACACAAGAATTGGGGTGTGATAAGAAAAAACAAAAGAAACTAACATACCGAAAAACAAGCTCACACCTCTCACTGTAAGGTGCACCCTGTTGCCAAAAGCCAGGTAGCTCTGTGGAGTCGGTTTAGGACTGTGAATGTAAGTTCAATGAGTAAACATTAAAGGCAGGGCCTGGTAGGTGAGAGTCAAGTACAAGCTCATATGTTTTGGCAACTATAAGAGGAAATGAGAGATGTGAAGGATGGTTCAAGAGTGGGTCAGTGCCCTTGGTCAGGCCTTTGCCTACCTGGAGAAAGCAGTATGGATATGCTTACAAGTCTGCTAGTTGTTGATCAACACAACATAAGTGCCCTCTTCTTGCAAAGCATCATAGTGAGCTCTGTGAAGAAGATGATGCACACAGAGGGGTCCGTAGAAAGATAGCTTAGAAGGAATTTTTTTCCCCATAGTCTCATTCTAGAAGAGGGGAAACTGAGGCCTGCGACTTACTCAGGATCACATAGCTAAGTAGTGGAGAGCAGGGACAGAGATCTCAGACTCCTGTTGTTAGGTTCTTGTCTCAAGGACCCTACAGGATGGTGTCAGAGAAGAAGTATTGGACTGGACATTAGGGGACCTTGGTTCTAAACTTGAGTCACTATTAGTGAGGTGACCTTGGGCAAGTCATTTCACTTCCTTAAGCCTTAGTTTCCTCATCTGTAAATTAGGGGATGAAACTAGATGGTCTTTTGGGTCTCATGCTCTAGCAGTCAGGATAAGCTAGACTTTGCTATAATAACAAATAACCCCTACATTTCAGTGAAGTAGCAAACGCTTACTCTCTAGAGAAGGGGTGATAAGAATAGGATGGGAGTTGGGAAGACCAGGTGGAGGCCACTGCTACCCTTGGGGTTGGCTGTGACGAGGCCCTAGAGCCCCGAGACTTTATTCTGGGGTGGGAACAGCAGGGGAAATAGGACAAATGGAAGGGAGACTACATGTGAAAGAACCTAGCACAGGTCTTGGCACACTAGTCAAATGGCTAAATTTGGTGATGGTTGATGGTGTGTGAGGAAGAAGAGAGAGGAATAAAGATAAGCAGGAAGTTTTGAGTTCAGACGACTCGAAGAAAGGGTCAGCATCTACAGGATGGGGAGCTGGTCTGGAGTGAGGGAGTGAGTGGTGTGCTCAGTTCTAAAGTTAATCTGGGAAGCTCTTTCTGTCTCTGGGTGAGAGAGGGCGTGGAAAGCAGGAGGATGGCTGTAGAGAGCAGTGGGGCTGGAGTCGTCCTCCTAGATGTGAGATTTCAAGCCAGTGTCCCGAGAACCCTCAGAGAGGATCGCTGAGCTATCTAGCCTGTGTTCTCTGAGTGGGTCTCTCATGAGTTGCCTACAGCTGTCCTGAGGCTCATGCTTCTAAGGGCACCTGGGCTTTCTTAGGACAAAAATGTGGTAACCTTGGGGGCTTATGGGGGCTCCTTCCTGAACTCTAAGATGAGAATCAGGTTGAGTGGCAGGGAGGACACTCCTGCCTGATCTGGAGTCATGGGCCTTTAAAGGCAGGGACCCCCAAATCTAGTGCCAAACAAAAGAGGGACCTCATGCGTCAGCTGTCCTCTCTTACTCTTGACTGGTCATATCGTGCATTTTGTCCAGATCTCAACTTGCCATTTCTAAAGCTGCTGCAATCATCACAAGTTAATCTAGAAAAGATGTCGACACACCCTCTCAGCCACTGCCTCTTATGATCCTCCAAGACCTCTGAATATGATTATTTAAAGTAATAATGAAAAGCAAAACAGGAAATTCTTATCCATTTTGGCCGGAAATTCTTTAGCTGCATGGAAGGTATTGCTCCAGGGGTTTGTGTCCTCCAGGAACTGTTTGGAAATGATTTATAGGCCAAGATGGCGCCAGCCCTTCCTTAGCCCACTGTGGTGGAAGCAGGAGGGATAAGCCAGATCCTGGGAAGCAGGGCCTGCATTATCTTGGAATGTGCATTTCTGTTGATAACGTATTTATTGTCTCCACTAATAAGTTATGGTCCTTTTTTTCTTCTTGCCCTGAAATGGGAAGTACCAAATTTAGGCAAAATAAAGATATTCCATTTCAAGTTTGAAAAGTTCAATTCTCTACTATGTATTATGTTATGGAAATAAGGCTTAGGGGAGAAGATTTATATTTATTGAGGATGCTTGAGTTCTGCAGATTGTGATGGACCCTTTATGTGTGTGTTGTTATCTCCTGTAATTATGGGTAGTATTTTCTCCATCTCTCAGGTGTGAAAATTGAAGCTCATTGAAATTAAGCCATCTGGTCTAAGTCTTATATATAAGTAGAAAAGGGTGGAACCAGAAGAAATAATGTTTTCAGCAGAGTTGGAGTTACCTGACAGCCTGGGCCAGGTTGGCTTTGCTCACCACTATGACCCCAACACCTGGCAGCATGCCTGGAGTAGGATAGGTCCAGTTCCAAAGAGGATGATTATCTGACGTTTGCTGCACCCTCATAACTAGGTCTCCTTTTCTGTTCTCATAAGGTCTTTCAATTATTCCTACTGTACACAGTGCCAAAGAGGCAAACGTCATTAAAATGTTGCAGGATTGTTGATTTCTATCAAGAGCTACGTTATGGGCTGAATTGTGTCCCCTTAAGATTGATTTGTTGAAGTCACAATCCCCAGTACCTCAGAAATGTGACTGTGTTTGGAGATATGGTTTTAAAAAGGTAATTAAGGTTAAATGAGGTCATTAGGGTGAGCTTTATTCAATGTGACAAGTGTCCTTATAAGAAGAGGCCATCAGGACAGACACACAGAGCAAAGACCATGCAAAAATACGTAGAGGAGATAAACTGAGGAGAAAGGCTTCAGGAGAAACCAATCCTGTTGGCCCCCTTGGTCTTTCCTCCAAGACTGGGAAGAAATAAATTGCTGTTGTTTAGGCTATTCACTCTGTGATTCTTTATTCAGGCAGCGCTAGCAAACCAATACAGCTCATCTCACTACCTACTAGGCATTATGTCCTCCTTTTGGCTTCTTATTGCACGTTTACCTCTGAATTTGCATCAGGACATGGCCAGTGTTCAAAGTTGTCTGAACCTGGTCTTGAGCTGAGGACCATTAGCAGATCTATGTTCAAACAGACCCCCTTTCTGCCCCAAAGTCTCGGTGTATTGCTTGCAGTTGGGAGATCTAGATTGCAGTAACAGGGGTGTTATAAACTGGCAGGCTCTTCCACTCTCTGAGCCGGGTTCTTTATCTGTGTTTGTTTGGCTGGCAAAGGTTCTGTTTTTAACTGATTTTTAGATGCCTTCATTCAAAAGGACACATGTTCTCCAGTTCAGCAGGAGCCAGCATACCTATTGTCTTACACTTGTCTGCTTTGCTTGTTTACATTCCAGCACGAACCTCTTCTGGTTCCTACAGCCTCTGTGCATGTGATTCCGGGACAGTTTAGCATGAGGCTTCCCTTGTGCTTGGCCTTGTATTATGAGGTTTCTCCCAGCAAGGGTAGTTCTCTCCATTGTGAGGCCTCCTCTGTAGCTAGTGCTTTGTACCTGGTGTCCCTCCCGCCAGCTTACCTGTTTTCAAGCCTCCAGTGTACTTCAAACTTCCACCTCCATGAACTTGGGACTACTCACCCTTGTTCTTAATGCCTAGGTTGGCACTAACTGATTTTTATGTTTTCTGCAGGTCTGAATGACCTTAGCAATTCCATATTTACACATTCATTTGCTCATTCATCTGAGAAATGTTTATTGCTGGCTTTTTGGTATGTCTTTTTAACTCATTATTTCTGATGCTGCTATTTTGTTTATAGCATGTCTAAGAATTCACAAACTATTTTTGCTTATCCCTTCTCATTTAATCAGGCTGACTCTGAGAGGTGGGCATCATATCCAGATTTTACAGATGAAGGAATGAAGGCTTAGAGAGCTTAAATTACTTATAGAGAGTCATGTGGCTAATAGCAGAACTAACAGCTTTTCTCTGATCTTCTGGTTTTTTTTTTTTTTCAAGACACCCTGTTTGCTTCTAACTCCTGATAGACATAAAGGGGAGAAGTTTGTCAGCTTTGGAGAATTTCCTAAACTTTAAGATGTACTGAAAAAGAATTGTGAGCCTAAACCCTGCTCCCGTGAAACCACTGTTAAAAGAAATGGACCCAGGATGGGGGAGGCAGGGTAAGACGAAATCTCAAAGTGGGATTTGAGGATGTGGGTTCCTCGGGGATGTTGCCAGATGAGAGCGAGAGAAGGTTGGGTGACATTCGAGCAAGCTTGTGCACATGCTGTAGGTTTGAGTACTTTCTCCCTGTGCAGCTTTTGAGAGAACATTTTGATCCAAAGCAGAGGCCCAGCCTGGAGCCTCTTCAGGGAGCTTTATTTATCAGGGGCTGAGGACTAACAGAGTGAAAGCTTGACCTTGAGTTTGGGGGCAGAGAGCTGGAAGGTCAGTGACCAGAAGGCTCTAGATAGTTGGAATGAGCTAACTGAAAGCATGAAATAAGGAATAACAGGAAGAGACCAAGTCTTGAGCCCTGGGAAGCTCACTGAGCAACTGAAAATGTTTCTGTAATACATAAATCCAAATGTTCTTGTGCACCAAGATACTTCTCAGTAGAATAAAAATCAGTGTCTAGAAAGTATCCATCCTTGTTTTCTAGGTTAGCCTTCCTACCCTTTCCAAGATCCCATTATTATCTTACTCCATCTCCACACTGTCACCTTTGCATTATGTAGGATGACCAACTCTTCCTGGTTTGCATGGAACTTTACCAATTTTAGCACTGGACATTCCATATACCAGAAAATTCTTAAGTATGGGCAAAACAGGAAGATCTTTTCCTCCACTGAGTTCTTCTTGACCTGTGACCAAGTCTATGACTCTTCTTTGTCAAGCAGCTCTGCTTCCCCTTGAGCTCCTATTCATCTGCAGAGCGCCAAATTACTTCCACGTGTAGTCCATCATGTCATTACATCCCTATACCTTCCTGATGACTCTTGAACCTTCCTCTATCAAACCTTACCAGCTGTCATTCTTGATAACTACTGGGTTCTGGGGTCACATTTTCTCCTTCAAGCTCTGAAGCTGCTGCTTCTCTGTCTCAGGTCTAGAGAGTGAGTGATCTCTCTGTTCTCTCTGGAATACCCCTCGAGGCTCACATCTTAGTCCTGTGCTCTCACTTATCTGCACAAATGCCTATAAGATTCAGGAGGGTAATACAATTCATTAGGTAGACTGAGCAGAGGCAGGAAGAACCAGCGTGGATGTGCTCCATCTAGAGAGGTTTTCAAAATAGTTGGCCGCTCTTGGCTTGCATGCACAATTGTTGAAGTCCAACTGTTATATGAAGTAAATTTACAGTAGGCTACACTGTCAAACCTAGAAATGGCATATTTTCATCCAATGGTATAGAGGTAAATGTAGATATACCTTAGGCAAAAATTCACTCCTCAGAGTTTAAAAAAATATCCCATCCTTGACTTAAGAGAAGAGTTCTTGGCATTGCATTAGGAAGAGAAGGCTCTGTCCTTACCTGACTTTGTACCCTCTTCCCTCCCAAGTAGGTAATCAATCAAGTTCCTAATCACGAGGCTCTCACGGTGCCATCAAGACCTTGGTGGGGACAGGTGAGAACCAGCTAGTCCTAGGAGCATTATTAATGTGGAAAAAATTCTTCCAGCTGATAAGCCTTTTCACTCACCACGGTCTCATTCATCTTTCCATTGAAATTAAGGGGCAGAGTATGGCAATAGAGTGAGAGCAAGATGGTCAGCAACTACTGAACAGCTAGATCACAAGAAATTTCAGACACGAACAAGGTCAACGGCTCGAATACTTAAGTTATTTTTAGTATCCAGTGTCACAAGTCTAGAAAGGACTTTGAAGAATAATTGGTCTATTCTTCTGGTTTCTAGTGGGGTGGTATATAAACGATATCAGATTTTCTACATTCTCATTTTTATTATTTTCCTAAAGAGTTTTGTGACCTCTGCTTTTTTTAAAAAAATCCTTTGTTCCTTTATGAAGCATTTTGTGGTGTTTTTAAAAGCTATATGGTTGGATATAAAACAAGTAGAAGGTGTATCTCTATCCTTGAAAAGTCTCCAATTAGAGATGGGAAGACAAGCTATGCATAAGAACAACCCTTAAAAAGACTCCCTGTTGCTAACCCCAGCCCTGCCACTTAGTGGATGTCAACCTTGGGCAAGTAACTTTATCTCTCAAGTCTCATCTAAGTCTTACTCTTTAAGTTTCTCATCTGCCAAATGGGGTCATAATAATAGCACTTACCGTACAGGGTGGTTCTGGGGTCCAGATGAAATGCACTCAAGCAGCCTCACCTGGTATACAGTAAATACTTTAAAATGTTGGCAATCATTGATTACTTTCTTACAAAAGTTCTGGTGATAGAAGCATTTTTACTTTATTTTACAGGTATAGAACAGTGATATTTAGTCGTACAATACCTGGGAAATTTGGGCTTCCAATTGGGGCCTGCTGACTCCGTGGAATGAAAATGTCCTATTGGATGACTTCATGTCCTCTGCACAGGGTAATATTGTCCCAAATACGAGGAACTTCTGGAAAGCAAAATAGAAGGCTTCAGTACCTAGGGAGATGATTCTACAACTGGTCCAAAAGTAAGTGATGGTTATTAAAGTTGAGGTTACATGAGGCCTCTGATGTTTAGTGGGCACAGGGGTGCCCCGATGGGGAAAGGGGCTTGAAGAGGAACTGTTGACAGCATGCACTTGCTTCTTTTCTAAGATTTGTCCTTGTTATCATTTGCCTGCCTCAATTTCAGGGGACAGAAGGGGCAGATGCTTTGCATGTGAGGGGGCTAGAGAAGTCTCCTCTGATGGTCAGACTGAACCTCAGGCTCCCCAGCACTGGTGTGTGACCCCCTGTGTTGTGCAAGGCTGAGGCTCTCTGACTATGGACCTTGGCGGACTCCATTCCCTGGGCATGTGCCAGTTTGTCCACCACCATATACCAACAGGTCGCCAATGGTTAGTCTAGGCAGTTTGGGAGGAAACAACAGGAAAAGGAAACTCAAGTCTTCCCTCTGGTAGCTTACAGTATGGTTAGAAGATAAAATAATGGCACTTGACATTCTTAATAAGCATCTCAGCTGTATGTCAATAGGTGGTGAATTTGTGGGTGCGATCAAATTCAGGAAAGGGAGAGGTCACTGTGGATTTATGAACAGGGCTGAAAAGAGGGGGATGTGGTGACAATTCCAGAGTGCTTGTTCTCATTGCCTTCTGTGGGAGCAAGTTGATGGGCAATACCAGGAGAAAAAGGGCGCAGAACTGTGCCTTTGCCAGAGCGCCACAAGAGGGGGAGTGAGAGGAAAGCAATCGCTACAGACTGAGCACCCCTTCTGTGCTAGGTGCATTACAGACATTGTCTCCTTTTATTCTCATGAGAATCCTGTGACAGCAGGTTTAATTATCTGTATTTTACAGAGTTGGTTCAAGCAAGGGTTCAATTACCTGTCCAGGCGATATGTTGCAGAGGCTATAGTAATGGGCTTGGTGGCCTTGAGAGGTGACTGTTTAATAATATGTAAACATTGTCCCAAATCTTCAAATTGCTCAGCTGGAGGTACTTTTCAGTGTTGTCTTTCCAGAGCTGGAGATGCTTGATAGAAACAAGATAGGAAGGTCCTGGTAAGGAGTGCAAAGTGTTTCTCAGGTGCTCTCCAAAACTGTTGTACTATTAGGGAACAGGACAAAAAAACAATTATCAACACAAACACAAGCACATGCACACAAATAGCAAGTGCACACATACGTGCTCACGCGATGCTGAAGCCCTGTGGATACTGTGGTGCTCCTGACACATATCTTTGCAAAAATGTTGGATTAGGGCCAGAAACTGTAATAACTGAATAACTTTGTATGAAAGCTCTGTGGGCAGTGGAAAGAGTCAGGGGAAGGGCATTAGAAGGATTATTTTACTTTTCATTCTTATTTAATTAATACTCACAGAGAAAGGGAGTGGACTGAAATCGATCATTTTTGCCCTCATCCCAAATCTGCCTTTTTTATTTAAAAAAAAAAAATGCATGATGCATTTAGTTTTCAAGGGAAATTTAATTTTTGCATTGGAAGAAAATTAAAAGAGTTCTTTTTTTTTTTTTTAAAACAAAACTTATCTAGAGAGTTGCATTTCCTGAGCCACAAAGAAAAAAAAATTCTTTCCCTTCTTGTGACTTATCTCCTTTTTTTTCAACAATAAGTCATCTTGGCTTATTTTTTTTCTATGCATGAATCAAATGAGACCAACAACAAAGGAAAATGATGGGACCGGATGATCTCAAAGCGTGGCCATGGGAGAAGGCAGGAGAACTGACATGGGGTACCAAGAAGAGGATGTGGAAACAAGGGGAACCAAGTGCTCCCAGGAAACACTGCAGTTGTAAAGATGAGGGTGTTGCCGATAACTGAAGAATTGTTCTTTTTTAATCTTTTTTTTTCTAGGCCTCAACTCCCCCAACGTGAAGTTCTAACACCTCCTCACCATACACAGCAGTCACTGATTTTATTTTGTCCAAGTGAGATGGGGAAGGAGTTGACCCCAGAACTCATGCCAGAATGCACTTCTGTTACTGCTGCACATAAACGCTGGGCTGACACATGTGCAGGGAGGGCCCTGATGTATTTAACTATTTACTCATGTATGTATTTATTTATTTAGAATAAAGAAACTATTTTTAGAGTAGATTTAGGTTTGTAGCAAAACTGGGCAGAAAGTACAGAGAGTTCCCATATGCCCTGTCCTCACACAGGCACAGACTGCCCCACTGTCCACATCCGGCCCCAGAGCAGTACACGCATTACAGTTGATGAACCTACATTGACACGTTATTATCATCCAAAGCCCATAGTTTATATTAGGGTTCACTCTTGGTATTCTGTGGGTTTGGATAAATGTATATGGACCCATTTTCTTTTCAGATGCAGTTCCTGTGCATGTGTATAAGGCAAAGTATTGTAATAGCTAGGTAGTGACTGCTGGAAGATATTGCATCCAGAAAAGACTGGTCTGGACATGTAGGTGGCCAGGGACAGTTGTAAAGAGGCAGAACTCTATCGGTGGGTGTGTGAAGCTGGATGGATGTGATGGTTTCCAAGGTCCCATTCAGCTCCAAGGCCTGTGGGGTGCTCTGACCCAGGCCAGACACAATCAGGAACAGGCCTTATGAATTCTGGCCTTAGTAATTCTGGCCAACAGGTTCTTACCACAATGGCCAATTGGAATTCACCTTGTGTAGGCTTATATTTTTTGAATAGTATTATCTGAAGAGAATTGTTTTTTCTCCAGACTTTTCAAAGAAATGGAATAAGATCTGCATGGTTTATCAAACTATTAACTATGTATAGCATTAATTATTTATATAATAAACCACCTATAATATATGATATAGCTCTGGTGTTAAATTCATTTTTTTTCTTTTTTGAGGAACTGGTGACATTGTAGCTTAGGATGCATGTGCCATAGGTCCCCATTTCTGTGCCAGTATAGTCATTGCTGACTGCTCATGGAAGCCAGACTGGGTCTCAGACTTCTTCTACCACTGGTGTTCCAGGTAGCTGCTACCTGTCAGGTGTGGGAATGCCGTTGATTGAGTCTCATTTGACCCCTGCTCTCTTTTTCCTCTGGATGCACTCTGATGATACCATGGTTACCCCATTGAGCTCTGTTTAAATAAATATTTTCCTTTTATGTAAATTATTCTGCATGTAGATTGAGCTTATTAAATGTTACACACAAAGTACTCATGCATGGGGAATCCAAATTGTATACTGTAAATGTACATACATTGTCTAGAAGTACCATAGGGTTTAAAAACCTGGGCTGGCATTGGTCACACCAGTCCTAAGAAGGCAGAAGTTGAATAAATTGAACTAGGGCACTAAACTGAATCTTTGACAGTGTCATTTTATGTTGAATTATTAATTCCTGTTTTTCTGCTATCTGTTGGTGCCTGACTTGGTGGCCTCATTTGGGGGGAAGTGGTGGTTATTAGGGCTTTTTCTGAAACGTGTATCTATGTAACATTACTTAAGTGTGCTTAATAAATCTTCTTTAAAGAAAAAAAAAAAGCCCCAGTGGGCGGTCCTTCAGAGCAAAGGGGACAGTTCTAGACGTAGAGGCAGCTCTCTATGAATCCTGAATTTCTCCTCTGACCTCTTGCTTTTCTCCCCACCCTGATGTATGAGCCCACAGCCCTCCGGCCCCCAGGCCCCTGGAGTAAGTGGTCCCCCAGGGAGCACAGCTGTATACTCCTGACCGAGGCCCACTCTCAAAATCGCAGCTGTCCTTCATTTAGTATGATGAATACCACAGTGAGACTCTTCCACACTCCCTGTTCTGCCCTTGTGGTCTGAAGCCAGCACAATCCTGGAGGCTGCTGCGGGGGGAGGGTGCCTCCCTTGTGCCTGGGTGTTTCCGCAGGCTCCCTCAGTCTGTGGAGCTGATCCCTGGTAAGTTGGTCCTTTGGGGCAACATCTACCAGGGGCAGCTGGATGTGGAAAGCAGCGGTAGGTATCCTGATCCCCACCAGACTGTCTTTTGGTGCTCCAGTTCTTTGTCACCCACTGATCTTCTTTTATATCTTACAAGTCTGTGATTTAACAACCATCTCATCCTGATCACCAGGGCTTTATATCAAATGCACACGAGTCTCAGTGTCTCTATGCAGTGGTTCTAGAATGTTGCTGGAGGACAGCAGCTTCATCATCACTTTCCTTCCTAAGGAAGCATCCTTCCCACTCGTGCTTCATTTTTGAAGGGCTGTGGCTGGAGCTGCAACTCGGGAAAGGATGCTCTCTACCGCATCTATTGATCTCTATCTCTGTCAGAGCTGTGGCAAGTCCCAAAATGAGATAAACATTTGCCATTTGAGTTGTGCATTCAATATACTGGAGGATCAGCTATTACCTATGAAATTCTTAGCTGGTCTGCATTAAAGCCACGCTGTCATGCTGTCTCTTTCTCCCTCCCCCTCCCCCAAACCCATCCCAATGAATGCATCTTGAGTGTTCACAGCCACTTGTCGGCACCAGATCACAATGGCTGGAAGGCCAGGCAGGGACTCAGGGCTGTGCATTTACCTAGGTGGCAGGGGCTGCAGTGGGCCAGGGCCTGCAAGTACCCCCAGGTAACCGTCTCCAGGTCCCTGGGCACCTTTCAGGAATTCAAGCGCTGTAAGTACTGCTCTTCCCAGATCCTCCACATTTCCTCTTCCATCCTCTTCTCCTTCTGTGCCCTTATGGGGCGTGGTAGTTCTCCTTCCTCCCCTAGATAGGATTCTCACTTCTTCCCTGAACCGCGCCTCTTCTAGCATATGCCAACAAAGCTCGCCTGTGCAGAGTGTTTAATGTTATCCGTGAACTTTCCCATCAATTATCTCTTTGTATCCTCACAATTTCTCCAAAGGATTGAAATGATCTTTACTTAGGGGAAAAAGAAATGGAGGCACAGAGAGGCCACATGGCTTGTCCTGATGCAGGAATTCAGGAAGCCTGACTCCCCAGTCCCAGTACTTTCTAGTCTCTTCTCTGCGTATAGCATGTGGGAATGGTGTTACATGCTGACCTGCCCTCAGGTCTTTATGTTTCAGTGAGTTCTCTGGGGTACGGGATGGGGAACGACCCCTCGTGCAACTCTAAGGAAGGAGAAAGGTCTGCTGTTTTAACATTTCCATATGTGATAGTGTCAGGTGTTCTCAGTGGATACACTCATATGCTCTGGATTCTCAGGACGGGATTATTACTTAGAAAATCCTCTAGCTATTATTTTGTGTGGAAAGCCTTGGCATAATACCCTCTCCTTCTCACTTATCCAGCAAGAACCACTTCAGTGTATGCTCCCAACACACACGTGTGTGCTCGCGTGCACACACACACACACACACATGCCTTTCCTGCTGCAGCTGGGTGCCCCTGCATATCTCAGCACTGCTCAGGAACCATGGTTAGGTGGACAAATGCCAGCAGCATATAGTCACATACAGTGCTGTCACTAGCCCAGGCTGCTGCTTCTACTGACCTCACAAACAAGACCCCTGGATTCTTGAGCTTTCTAGAAAGAAAGCTGCAAAGCCAAAAAGCTGTAGAGCTAACTGCTGGGCCCACCTCTGGCATGATCTGCTTCAGCAAACCCTCCCCTGTGTACGTATGGTTGGCAAAACCTGAAATCACATCCTGAACCTGGCTACGAGGAAGTCTGGGAATTGTACTTTTTCTCTTTCTGACCTGTAAACTCTCTGTTTCAGGTCTAGGCAGACAAATGCGCAGTCAATCCCCAGTATCCATATTACAGAAAGAAGACAAGTCCTATCTGTGCTTGCTGACATCAGCACGAAATTCTTTAGCTTAAAAAGGTTGCAGGGCCAGGTCTGGGACATTGCAGAATGTGGCTCAGACACTTGAGGACTTTGTGCAAACCACCTGTGACTTCACCTTCAGGTGGCCTTGGTTCTTAAGATGGCGGGAACTCAAATCTCCTAGACTTTCTCTCCTTTACATTTGCTCAATGGACAAAACTAGTGGAAGAACTTGCCAGGTATTTTGGACGTGATAGTTTAGGTCACGCTGGCTAATAACCCACGACTATCAGCGGCTGAACGTTAAAGCGACTAGGGTTTCCATCTTGTTAATGTCACCTGTCCAGTGCAGGCTGGCCAGGGATTTTAGAGTGACAGAGCGATTGGGCTGACCAAGGCTCCATCCATCTTCACACTTGCTCCCACGTGCATTCCTGGCGAGGCAGGAGATGTGAAACACAGCAAAGAAGGGACGTGCTGCTTACACTCATATTTCACTAGCCAAGGCAGGTCACACAGCTCACCTCGCTGCAAGGGGCAGAAACTTCAGTCCTTCCCTGTGCCAGAAGGATGGCAGAACCAACATGTGGGGACAGCACTAATTGCCCCCAGTGGGAGGTCGAGGGCAGAGCCTGCCCCTTACAGCCTCCCATTTCTCTCATCTCCGTTTCCCCATTACCATTTTTCTTCTCCTCCTGGCAATGAAAATTTCAACTTTAAAGATACAGATCATATTTTTACTTGAATATGGCCTGTGAGAAACCAGCGCAGTCTCTAGGGGCAGAATACTAATTATGCTTTTTCTCAAATACATCAGTGGTTCTGTTTGTCATGATTGTGTGGCCTGGCAGTGCTGTGGGTTCACTTCTCTGTAAAAAAACCTGTCTTCCTTGGCGTAGACAAGGAAGACGGTAGTGAAAGTGGCAGACCTCAGGTTTCTCAGGTTCAAGAGCATGACCATCACCCCAGGCTTGCTCTGACCAGCTCCTCCCCAGTTTGAAGCCATTTCTGACTTTCACGTGCTCTTACTTTGCCTGCATGCCCCTAACCTAGGACCTGTCCTGGTCCCTCGCTGTTTCACCAACGTTTCATCACTCTCTCCCATCCCCCACTGCGCTGTGAGCTCTCTGAGAGCAGGAATTTGATTCAGTCCCCCTAGGGTTGTCCTTACTACACAGATGGCATTTATTAAGTGTTTTTGAATGGCTCAGTGAATGAATCTCTATCTTTACCTTGGGGCCTTTTCTGGAGGAAGTTCTCAGTGTCTCCTGAGTGAAAAACAGAGTGGATGGATTGACAGATTAAAAAAAAAAAGAATTGAGTACAGACAGGGGCCATTTAACACCTCATAGGGGAAACAAACAAACCTATTCTCCCCAGATAACTCTGCTAATTCTGACTAACATATAAATGTAGGCTCTCAAAACAAAGGCAGAGGAGATGACTCAGGGCCACCTCTCACCACGCTGCAAACTGAGGCCCAGGCCCTGCTACCGCCAGCAGCGTCCCCTGTACACCCTAGATCTTGGTCACGATTCAGCTCTCGGTGCCGGGACAGGCTTTTCTGGGGCAGTGGTGCTCGGTGTCGCTCTTCGTATCTAATGACTTCCGTGGCCCCGGCTGAGCCACGTTGGGGGAGGGAGCCACGGGACAGAAGGGTCTCTAGGGATTCCCGCCTGCGAGACTCTGCCAGAACATGCCTCTGCTTTCTATAGCAAATGTTCTCAAGGCTGCGGCATGAGATCTGCCCAGACCCCTGGAGCCTGCAAGAGGTCAGGAGGCTGAGGCTGCGAGAGCCAGAGGGACAGCCCCAGAGAAAGTGACCTTCCACTGTCCCCTCAGCCACTGAGAGGAGCTTCAAGCATCACTTCCTGTTTCTCTGGAGAGGGGCAGATGCCAGCACAGAGTTCCCAGGCCTCACAGCTCTCTCTGGGTCGGGGTCTTGGAGAAGGGAAGAAAGAGAGGCAGGGAGAGGTAGGGCAGGAAGGTGGTGGGTGAGGGGATTGACAGACACACCCCCTTTTTTCTAAAATGAAGAGACAGAAACTTAATTCCCCTCTGCTGTCTTCTTCCTATTTCTCCTTTAGATCAAAGCAAGACACAGAGCTGAGAAATGATCTCTCGGCTGGGCTGGGAACTCGAGTTAGGGGCGGCTACAGCTCTTTGCCTTGGCCTTCCATTGTCCTTCATTTTGAGAGAAAGAGAAATGTGTAGCAGTCTGGGGACCACTTCTCATCCAGAATGGCAGGGAGCAGTGCCTGGGTAGTCACTGTGCCAGGAGAGGCACCAGGTCAAGATATCATGTGTGGATGCTGCTATGGGCAGCCCAGGCCTCTGCGAAAGATGCCGCCAGGATTCCAAGGAGAGAACCCAGACCCTCTCTGTCGGCCTTTCGCGGAATGACGCTCTGTGGCCAAGAGGGTACAAAGGATAAAGGTGCTGTATTAACGTGAATACTAATGACAGACACACTACAGTAGTGAGCACATCAGAGATACATAGAATATTCTCTACAGTCTGAACATAGATAGAAAATAAGTTAGACTTGTCTTTGTTTTCCATCTCGGGAGGAGCCATAGCATACAAAGTGAATGGTTCAGTGGCCACAAAGCAAGCCAAGGGAGGAAGCATGAAGGAGGGAGCAGGGAACCAAGAATGGCAGGGATCTGCCAAGGACACTGCAGAGTTGCTGGGGGTCCTGCAGGGAACGTCACCTCAGACATCTCAGGTTGGTCCTCTGAGAATCGGCACAAGGTCCCACGTGATAGGTGGCTGCATCTGAGCTAGGATGACTCAGGCTCCCAGGGGGGAGGTGGAGCAGGGACAGAATCCAGCAGGCAGGCCCACTCTCTCACTGGTGCTGTTGGACTTCTGTGATTTTAGGAACGTGGAGCGTGTAGACAGAAGGCACGGTTTGCTTCTGTGATGTGACAGATGGCCAGACTGATGGCCCACCGAAGGCTGGCTGGCCCTTCTCCCCATCAGCCTGCTCTGGGCGGCTCTGAGGGGCCTGTATACTCAGCTTGCTCTCTCTGGTTTGTCCTCGGCAAGCAATGCTGGGATCCTGCACACATCACCACAGCAGAGGGAAGGGGGAGGCCCAGGCTCTGTCCCCTCTCCATCATGTAGGACCTCTGTGGCTTTGGGAAGGTCACTTAATCCCTAGGTCCCAGGCTCTTCATCTAAAACACGGAGCGGGGGCGGGGAGCAGTGGCTAATGCATAGTCCCTTGGGGATTGGTGAGGGCCACATGGGGTAATGTCATAAAGAACCTGAGGCGGCTCCTGGCACACAAAGGTCTGGAAAAACAGGAGTTGAGTCTGAGCATCCATACATCAGAGGCCAGGTGGAGAATCTCACAAAATCTGTGGAACAAAAGCACCTTGACTGGCTTTGAGAAGAGAATGACAGGAATCTTTTGCTTTCTTTCCTGTCAATATTTCCTCCTCTCTTCCCCTCACTGGGGTTCTTTGAAATGAAGTGCCAGCAGGGTTCAATGCCAGGTCTGCTGAGGCAGACAGAGCCTAAGTCTGGGAAAGAACAGAGTTCAGGGTTATGCCTCCCCAAGTCTGGGACCTGGTTGCTAGGGTGCTCTGTTCTTCCCCTTCCCTCTGTAGCGGTCCTGTCCTGCACATCTCTGGGCCCCTGAGCCGATTTCATATTTGGAAGCCATAGAGGAGGAGAAAGCTCAGAAAACAAAGTGAATTACATATTAAGTGAAAGCTTTTCCATCTGCTCTGAGTCTGGGGAATCTGGAGGTGGGTGGACCATCTGTGGGCCAGTGAACTAACTGCTGCTCAGGGAGAAGGCAGATCTTGGGGCAGTGGAAGGTAAGAGAGAGGAATGGAGACCACGGCTTGAAACCTGGGACCCTGGGCATGCTCCTGTGCTTCTACAATGCTGAGAACCTGTGTCCGAACAAAGATCAGCCTGGAAACCAGGGGATCACCATCCCCTCCCAGCTGCAGGGCAGTTCTCAAGATCTGTGCATGCGTACATGTGTGCGTGCATGTGTGTGTGTGTGTGTGTGAGAGAGAGAAAGAGAGAAAGAGAAAGAGAAAGAGAAAGAGAGAGAGAGAGAGAGAGAGAGAGAGAGAGAGAGAGAGAGAGAGAGAGATTGCCTCTCTCATCTCCTGTAACAGCTGCCTCCTCTGAAACTCCCCTGGCTCCTATCACTCTGCAACTTTCCTCTTGGATGGGGGCAGGAGGTGGGTGGGCAGCTCGTTGGGCAGCTCATGCCCTTCCAGCTTGACTTTGATGAGGTGGTTGGCCAGTGCAAACTCCTCGTCATCCAACATGCCATCCTTGTTGATGTCAGCCAGCTTCCAGATCTTGCCCAGTACGCTGTTGGGCAGCTTGGAGCGTACCATCTCCTTCTTGGCGTTGGCACCTGTGATCTTGCCATCCACCGGTGACAGAGTGTAGAAGATCTCATCGTACATGGGCTTGTCCCTGGCCACAACCCACTCAGCATCGTCGATGCCCTCCCCGGCCCCCTCCCCATAGCCATGCCCAAAGGGGCCATGCAGGGTGCCCTCGAATGCACCACCCTTCACCATCTGGACGGGCCGCTGCGTTTCCTCCTGGCGCACCAGCACCATGAGCTGGGCAATGTCATGGGCCAGCATGTCATCTACCACTTCCAGCAGCTTGCTTTTCAGGGGCTGGAATTTGCTGAAGTCCTGGGCCTGAAGCTGGTCCTGGAAAGAGGGAGAGAAAAGAAGGTGAGGATGAAGGACAATAAAAGGAGATCCTCCCCCTACTTGGGGAGGCTGCCTTCTGCTACCCTGAGAATGTTCATAAGCTGTTGGCTTAGAGGCTAAGCTGATCCACATCACACAATAATAACAAATGAGGGAGAAGGAGAAAAAAGGCATCTGGGCTCTTGGTAGAATTTTTTAGGGAAGAGTAGAACAGTTGAGGGGCTGGGAAAGAAAGAAAAATTTAACAAATATTGGTCTGATCCATTTACGGTGTTCTAGAAAGCAAATAATTAAATCTCTTTCAGTTAGTTTTGGCTATTGAATAGTGGTTCCTGAATTCTGTGCCCCTCTAAGACTGAGGCACGGGGTTTCTATGTTAATAAGGTTTATTCTTGAAAAACACAAAGTACTTTCACTATATGATCTCATTTGCTCCCCACAGTGCCCTTCTGAGGGAGGAAAATCATATTCTATCTATTTTAGGGAAGGAACTATAGATAACTGAAAAAAATCATAATAGAAGCCAAAAACCCTTCCCAAACCAGCGGTTCTTAATCGGGATGCTCTTTGGAATCAGCTGGGGAGAGTTTCTAACTACCATCTCCTTTCTCAAAGTTTCTGACACAGCGGACATGGCAGGCGTGCAGATTCTGCCAAAGCTCCCCTCCTAACCTTTCCCCAACACCCCCAGCACATGGTAAGAGAAATATGCTGTCTTTGTGATTTGGAAAGGTCTTGAGTTTAGAACACCTTGCTTCTCCTTGGCCTCTGTACTGACAAAATGAGAGCTTTCTGCTCCTGCCCTGGCCAGAGCCATCTCAGGAAACTGGGCAGAGGCCAGTGCACAGGGCACAGCCTCAGGGACAAGCATATCGAGTTCACTGTTGAAAAATTCTGAAAACACCCACAGCTACATTTCAAGAGCAAGTGATAGCTTGGGTATTTCTCACCTCCTTTGCAGGACAGGGCTGAACCAGAAGGCAGTGGGGGGTGGGAGGGGCTGGGGAGGGCAGATTGGGCAAGCCCTTCCTCCTGTCCTCAGGGCATAATTTCCCAAGGTCCCTCGCATCTCTCCCAGCCAGTTCACATCTCAGTGCCTTTGGTGGGCTCACAAACAGGCGTACCAATATCTTCCCCCCCACCCCCCGACACATACGCCCCCACAGAGCAGCCCTTCACGTTGATTCAGCATACCAAACACAGAACCGGCAAACAAGTGAGAAGGTACGTTGAAAAAGGATTCCTCACAGGAAAACGAACGGACGCCATATGGTTCCCTTCAAATGTCATCTTCTCAAATGTTTGCTTACAGATTATTATATTCTTTTTTCTTATTAAAAGTTTTTGGGGTGACATTTATTAATAAAATTAAATAAGTTTTAAGTGTACAATTCAACAGTATGTCTTATATATATTGCATTGTGTGTTCACCACCTAAAGTTAGATTTCATCACTAAATATTTGACCCCTTTTATCTCTATCTACCTCCCCCACCTCCTGCTTTCCTCTGATAACCACTAAGTCCACTGTCTGTGTCCATGAGTCTCTGTCTGTTTGCCATGCTTGTTTGTTGCTTTCAGTTTTATATCCCACATATGAGATAATTAAATTCTTATCAGAAAGAGAAACTAAAAGTTGTGAAGTGTTCCAACCTGTAGCTGGTGAAGACACCTGAATTACATTAAAGTAATTCTGAAATTAGTGACTGGCTCTTGGTAGGCAGTTACAGGAATGAATGGGTATAGAAACAATTGCATACTTTAAATGTCTATTTTCTCTTTTTATTTCATCAAATAAGGAACCAAGAATGCCTATTCAGGATTATAGTGATATTCTGAAACCCCACTCTTAAACTGAGAAACAAGTTCCCAAGCTAAAAACCAAAATCAGCACCAAGAGCAAAACCAATATTACAACTACATCTGTTGCTACTTTTTCTCTAATTCCCTAATTTTTAAAAACTTTTTATTTTACAATAATTGTGGAATCATGAGAAGAGGCGAAAATTATACAGATAGGTAGGTCCCTTGTGCTCATCACCCAACTTGCCCCAGTGGCAACATGTTACCTAACTTGCTACTGAATTTTAAGGGCAGAGTCTGAACCAGGCTCGGTGTTAAGTGTCTTGTAAGTGTTATCTCACTGATGCTCGCCACATCCATATAAAGTGGGTGCTTTTGGAACCTCAGTTTACAGATGAAGAGACAGAGGCTCAAGGAGGATTTAGTTAGTTCATATGATGTTATGGTTTCTTGCTTGGGCTGTGAGGATGCCTCCCTGGCTTTTCTTCCGGCAGGCTATGTGAACACTGCACTCAGAAAGCTGCAGGCAACTGACTGCAAAGGTTAATTATCTCTGTAAACCTCATCTTTAAAGGTAGGAATAAAAATGCCTCCCTCAAAGGACTACTGTGGGGAATAACAAGAGCAATCACGTGTGATGGCCGCTGGACAAAACAGGGGCCCACAGTGTGCCCCCAAAGATGGCAAACTCCTGTGTAGACTTGTCTGTGCCTTGTGTCCCAAATTACTCCCAAGTGGGAGCTCAGAGAACAGCTTGAGCACTTGAGGGCCTGGAGAACCTTTGTCAGGAGACTTGTACCATTTCACATGACATGGTGGGGATTCTGAGTTTGTGGTGGCTTTGACTGGGGAAGATCACGAACTAGAGATATCAGACTCCAAACATCACGTGACAACCCTGCCCCTCTAGGAGCACTGGGGCTCTGCATTTCTCTCCAGGCCCAGACATGACAACTGCTGGGCCAATGACAGCGCAGCAGGGAGCACAAGCCGAGGATGATATCCCTGCATTCTGATTCTGGGTTGAGTTTCAGTCTGGGGCAACCAAGTGTGGCCTCCTCTGTACTCAGGCTGCTCAGCCAGCTTGTATGACGCTGTCCCTCTTTCTGGAGCCCCAGACCCTGATTACCTGCATTCTCTTGAGGTTGGGAAAGTCCCCAGGAGAGATCTGGTGCTCCCGCTCAATCCGGCCATAAATCTCAGCCAGGTTGCTCACCAGCTCCTTCTTCTTGTTGTCCTTCCCGAACACCGAGGGCATCTCCTTCTTCAGAGAGCTGATGATGTAGGCATGGACCTGAGACATGAGGGCAGAGAGAATGCTTCAGCTCAAGACCCTCGATTCATTCCTTCCCTCTAGGTGGCTCTCATCCATCTCTTCCCATAAACCCCTCCTCCTCCTGCCCTACTTCTGAAACAATTCCTATCTCCACCTTCTTGCTCTCATACTGCTTGTAGCGCTGAGCTGTTTTTCCAGCTCTCATGGGAGAGGTGAGATTGTGGGGAGGTTGAGGTCAAGGCAGTAACAGGGATGGTGATGCTGGAGATGATGCTGAGGAGGAGGACAAGGACAACAGCTAATATTTACTGAGCACTTCTGAGGTCACAGGCAGTGTGATGAGGGCTTTTACATTCTCTGTTCTACCGTATCCTCCAACCCTTTGATTTTACAGAGGTGGAAACAGGCACTGAGAGACAAAGGGCCTTGCTAGGGTTGGGATCACGCAGTTAGTAAACAATGGAGCTGGGCTCTAATCTGGTCGTCTGACACCAGGGCCTATGAGTATAACCACCACCTGCCCTGCAGCTGCTGGAGTTAGCACAGCTGACACTCATGATGCACTAAGACAGTCTCACGAGGGCAGGCAATAACTCAGGGTTGCAGGCAGCACCTCTCAGCTCTTGAAGCTGAGCCCCCCACCCCAAACCCTTGGTGCCACCCATGCTGCCCATCTCCCCGGGCAGCAGCCTCACCTTGGCCAGCCTGGCTCTCTTGATGAGGTCATTGAGCTTGCGCAGGGCAGCGTTTCGGGGCAGACTCTGAATGTCTCTGAACAGGTCCTGCTCCTCAGCCTCAAACAGCTTCCGGTTGTCGGGGATGAGAAGGGGGTGGGACCAGAAGGAGCCGATGTAGACCCGGATCACCTCTGGGGTGTTCACGATCTTCCCCAGGGACCACATGAGGGCTCCATAAACCCGCATCAGCTGCTGTGTTTCGATCTGGTCGGCCTTGTTCAATACCACTCGCATTTTGTCCTCATGGTTCTTGAGGGCCTTGATGACTTCTGAGAACTCATCTGAGATGTCCAGCTTGTGGGCATCAAAGAGCAGGATGATACGGTCCACCCGCTCGGCGAACCACTCCAGGACGGCGGCAAAATCATATCCTGCCGGCAGAGAAACAGGGAGCAGGGCCTTTGGGGCACAAGGTAGGTGTTTGAGGAGAAGCACAAGGTGCAGCAGAAATAATAGTCCTGGGAACCAGATCTGGGTTCAAATCCTAGCTCCTCCACATTTTTACTATTTGGCCTTGAGCAAGTTACTTTGTATCTCTGGGTCAGTGCTTTTTCATCTGTAAATGGGAATACTAATGGTACCTGATTAATAGAATTATAAGGACTAAACACACTCAGAGCCCAGCACTTAGTAGCTTGCTCAATAAATACTAATTATTATTAATATCGTAATTCCTATTCAGTCTTTTCATTAAAGGAAAGGGGCCCTCTCCATTAAGGGTCAGGGCCCAGGAAAGGGCTTTGGGGCTGGGCTCTGACCATTAAGGAGGTAGGTGAATTGTCTGTGCTACCTAGAGATGGTCACACAGCAACTCAGCTAGGACCACCCTGCTTGTAGGAGGCAGCTGGTGAGAACGATGCCTAACTCTCTAGCCTCAAGTTCAATGCTTGCTCTGCTGTCAGACGTTCATATCCTGACCTCAATTCACCCTCATGGCACCCTCTGTGGTAGGCAGAGTGAGGAATATCACTCCCACCTTCCAGAGGATGAAACTGAGGTTCAGAGATAAGGTGAGAGTCAAACAGCTGGCAAGGGGTGAGGCCAGGACTGGACCCGGCCACCACTGGGGCCCTGAGCTTCCCACATGAAGCAAAAGGGCAGCCGTCCTGTACCTGGCCATCTCCCTGTCTCCCTGCCCTCCCCTCCCCTCCCCTCTCTTCCTCACTCCTCCCCAGGAAGAAAAGCCCAGCCAGCAGCTTGCACAGAGCCCAGGAGGCCTCATACTGTCTAGTTTCAGGTGGGTCTGCACCTGCTCCCCACCCCTCCCCAGGGATGGTTCCTGGCTATTTTTAATCTTCTCTTCAACACAGCCAGGTAGAAGGGCTGCTCCTGCTTCTCAAAGGCTGTCCCTCAGAGCTGTGGGAAGGACGGGGGCCAGAGGGCTCAGAAAAATCAGGACAACCTGATCTCCCTGCCCCAACCCCCACCCTAGAAAACAGGTCACAGCTTCACTGCTCTGGTGCTTGGCACCAGCAAGCAGGTCCTCCTCGTGGCTAGGGAGGGCTGCAGGGCTCAGGCATCTGGCATTCTGCTGAGACCTATTCCTAAATCTGGCCTGACAAGGATTTAGCAGAGGCGTGCAGACCATGGGGGTGGAGGGGGCAGCTGGGCTGTCCCCTCCACCTGTACAGCCAATGCCAGCCCTCAGCGCTCACTGTATCAGCCACTCTTAACCATCTGGGCAGCCAGAGCAGCCAGCAATGCGCACTCTACTGACAAGGAAATGAAGGGTCATGGAGGGTGAGAGACGTGCCCAGAGCCACATAGCATAAGGTTAGAGCCAGGACCAGAACTGAGGGCTTCCAACCCCAAGTCTGCCATTCCAGCCACTGCTTGAAGAGCTGGGGAAAGAGAAAGGGCCAGAGAAGCTGCAGAGAAAAGAGGTGCCACCCCTCCAGCCTCTCCCCCATCCCTGATGGCACCAGCCATGCAAGAGGATGCTTGGGCTATGAAGTCTTGGAGGTGGACAAGGGCAAAACTCAGAGCTGACCAGCCCCTGACTCAGGGTGTGGGGAGAGTGACAGCTCCAGGTCAGTGCTGCCAGAACAGGATGGCTCCTTGCCCGTTCCTGTCCCCACAAAACTGAAATGTGAACCCTGTTCTACTCTTTACACCCAGGGGATAGTGAACCAGTTATCTCTGGGCCTCAGTTTTCTGGTCTTTGAATTAAAACCCACCAGACCCTGCCATAGGATCCCTGGGAGGATCCAGTTAAAGAAGAGGATGTGGGCAAGAGTGCCCGTGACCTTGGCTATTCCTATTGCTCCGTCCCCTTTATGAAGAGCTCCTTCCAAGCGCCAGTTCCCATGAGATGGGTGTGCTCTGAAGAATCACCTGAGGAGCACTGGCATGGGAAAAGCCCACCTCTACTTCTGCTCAGCCATTAACTTGCTGTGTGTCCTTGGGCAAACAGTCTCCCCTCTCTGGTCCTTGGTCTCTTTGCCTGTCAAGCCAGGGGGTTGGACTTGAACATTCTGAGCTTCCTTTCTCAGTTCATGATTCCCTGCTTCTAAGACTGGAGGTGTGAGGGTGGAGGGTACAGCAGGGTGGATGGAGATTAGATAGGAGGAAGCCCTTGCAGGACAAGAACAAAGAAGGCAGGGGCCATTGTCTTAAATGTCTCAGGAGCCTGCAGACAACAGATGGCTTCTGGGAACCCTTTCTTAGAAGCACAGAGGCCTCCTATGCATGCTCCTACTTTTGTAAATTCTGCATGCTCGGGAAAGCTGCTATCAAATTATAGAGTTAGTTATGCCGGGCGCTTTCTCCCAGGTGTGGCTGTAAGAACCCTGAGAATCAAGTAAGGACCCCATGGGTCTTCTCTGAAGCTCAGCCTCCTGCTCCTGGCTGTTCAGAGACTAGCAGTCTCCGGGATGAGTATTTAATTGTTTCCTGGACTCTGCTTATGCACATCCAGGAATAGGAGCATCTGAAAGACAAGGACTGGACCCACTGAGGAAAAGGGCATGGAACTAGCTCTCCCATTTATTTTCTGTGTGGCCTTCGGCAAGTGTGAACCTCAATTTTACCAGCAGTAAAATGGCTTTATAATAACACCTGACGGATGAGGGGTCAGTGGTACAGCCATGGCAATGAGATTTGATAGCAGAGAGAGGGTTTGGGCTTAGTCTAGAGTCTCGCCCCCAATGTCTGGGGTGAACAGGACACCCAGGGACAGGCTCCCTTTTCCTCAGTGGTCTCAGGAATATCTCAGACCCACAAGAGGAGATCTTGAGCACTTGCAGCAGCCCAAGGGCTCATGAGATAGGGCAGTGGGTGAGAGAGATTCATGCCCCAGGAGACTGATAGTCAAGCTGGTTTTCTTGGAGTTGCTTAGAGCAAGTCTGCTGGCTCCAAGAGATCTGGTCTGCGGGCACCAGGCTCAGAGACTGAGCAGCCTTCAGGGGCCTGGGGTTCTTCCTACTGCCTGTCCCCAGACTCTAGAGGACTGAAAAGACAGAATTTCTAAGTGATACCAGGCAGGAGGAAATCAATGAGACAAACAATAAGCAAGGCAACTTTTTAAATCACCCACTGGCTTCCTTTGCAGTCTAAAGTGCAAGAGACAAGGCAGCATATTTCTGTGTATTTTCAACCACGTGGTTTCCTTTGATCCTCATACCTCTGCATATGTCAGCAGGCAAACAGGGCACACACATCTTACAGGGAAGGCAGAGGGAGTAGACAGGTCAAGGGGCTTGCCCACACACACACAGCCACGTGGTAGCAAACTTGGGACTGGAATCCAGATCCTTGATCCTTGTCCACATTTCCTTCTGGCTCACAGCTGTGTATAAGGCTGGAGCTCAGAGGGCTGAGACCCCAAACCAGGCACTTACCTGTGGCGGGGACAGAGTCCTGCCTCCAAAAATGCCTTTCAAGATTCAAAGACATTTTAGCAAAAAAGAAACTAAAAAGGCATCAATTTCAAAAAATGTGGGATGAATTTAGATGACAATAGGGAACATGCCTTCCAGAAGTAGCCCAATAGACTCGTCACAGGCCTCCAGATGACCACAAGGCTGTCAGCGAGCTCTTTTGAAGGGCGTCAGGACTCTGCTGCTCTACCATGGAGCAGGATGCCTGTCTGGGCACACGTAAACAGCACATAATCCGAAGCCCCAGAGGTCCTTAAATGCAGGCCCTGCTCCAGTGAGGATGCCAGGGATAGGCCAGGGATGTGAGACTGTGAGGCTCAGCCTAGACCCCCTGAAGGTCTCCCAAGGAAAACCCAGAGATGGGTTTGCCTTCATTCCTTCTTCTTGCCTTCTTCCTGGGCAGGTGGTAAAAATGGGCTAAAAAGCCACTGGACTCGGTATCAGGAAGCCAGAGTTCTCACTCCAGTTTTGGGACCTGGAGAAGGTTTTTACTTGCTGTGGCCCTGCTGAGCTCCCCTGCACTGGAAGGGGTCTGCTGGGAGGGATGTGCGCTCCATGCCAAGAGGTTGCTTTTCCAGGGTGGGACCTGGGGGATTTCTAGCTGAAAAGCAGCCAGGAAGTGTGGTTCCCAAGTGTGAGGACACTCAGGCTTCCGGAGCCCTCCCACCTCTGCTGCTTCCTTGCTCCTTCCCAGTAATGAGACCCGGGCTGGGCACATCCTGTCACTTCCAGGAACTGCCTCCTTGATCCTCTGCTGCCCACCCCAATGCACCTTCATCCAGAGATAAGTGCCGGCCTGCGACCTGCCAGATTCAGGTTCCTGGATGTCCCTCGCTCTTCCTGTTCCCCCAAGACACCCACATCCAGGCTCGGGCTGAGGGGGCCACACCCTGAGCAAGGATCACACTTTGCCCAGTGCTGGCCTGGGGCCTGAGTGTACCTTCGGGTGAAGACTGAGGCCTGGGGAGCCCTTTGGAGCAGCTTACTTTCCAGAATGTAGCACACCGGGACCAACGGCCCAGGGAAGGCTCTGTGCAGATTTGATAATGGTGTCCCTTTTATTCTGGTGAGACACAGCCCTGTGCCAGGCATGAAGCTCAGGCAGAGCAGAACGTGGGCTGGACTTCAGGCTCTGCATGCCTCTCAGCCAGGTCGGGGGTTCTGTCCTACCCTGGGCTGGCAGAAGGAAGAGAAGGAACACCAAATCTGTGCTTTGACCAAACCCAGAGCTCTGAGGGCTCCTGGCAAGAAGCGCACACTTGTATATAGGAGAGTGTGTGGACGAGGATATGGGTGTGTGTATCTGTGTGGGTGTTTGTGTGGACTGGTGCGTATTTGCATGTGTAGGTATACGCTGGAGCTTTCAGTTCCTATGGCTGATTGTGAGGAGTGAGAAGGAGGGACTGCATACTGGAAAATTTCCTCATTTGGGGTCCCATTGATATCTGGAGTGTCTGACCCCCCCCCCCTAATTTTCCTGGTCTCCTTGGGGAGCCGAGGTTAGCACTGCCTCGGGAAAGTGCTGCAGTGCTGGCGGCCTAGCTCCCAGCTCTCATTTTTACCATAGGCTTTTGCCAGCAGCTGCATTTATAGTCTATACTTAGAGGGACAGAGAACAAACAGGCCTGGGGAGCCACTCATGGGGCTATCACTTCTGGAGGTGGAGCTTAGTCTCGTTAGATGGGAAAGGATAGGAAGGGCAGGCAAGATGAACCAGCACCCAATTTGCACAGGGCAGCTGCTGAGGTCCAAATATAAATGCAGGAGAGAAACTATAAGACTAGGAAAAGAATGAAATAGGACAGAAGCTAAGGAAGGCGGGGGTCCTGGAAGCAGGGTTGCACAGGCTGTGCACTGCACAACTGCAAGGGACCCCACACACTTAGATTACCCTGGCGTTGTACAATGGGCAGCCTGGCTGGCAGTAAAGGGGAAAGAAGGAAGCTCACTGAGATCCGGACCCAGAGATGACGTCTCTGTTTCCATCACCATCCATGGACCTCTCATGAGGTCATGTGGTGGGTACCATTACCCCTTGTTACAGGCTCAAGGAGAAAATGTGACCTGTCGAGACTCATGCAAGCTCTAAAACCCCATGCTCTGAGCTCCCAGTCCAGCGTTCTTGGAAACCCCCGAGGCTGGAGTCCTCGCTGGACCCACCTGTCAGACTGCACTGGCCTTGCATGTGCCCCCTACATGCTAGGGAGTCCAGACTACATCTGGCTCCCCTGAGCTTTTCTTGAGAGGATAGATATAAGCTGCCCACACGAAACAGTAAATCCCCTTTAGACCTAAACTCAGGATGAGCCCAGGTGAATTTTAGGGGTGTGGTGGTGGGACTGGTCAGGGGGCAGGGAGTGTTTAGGGAAACTAATATAAGTCAGTCAGAGAGCCACTCGAGCTGCATCCCCACAGGGCCCTGAACAGGGTGCGAGGATGCTTATAAATAGTGTAGAGACCAGAAGGGTGAGGAGAAGCCCCTCTCTCCTCAAGGCCATGGGTTCTATGGCTTCAGACCAGCTCCCCCACCCGCTACACCACTGTGCTGCTCTCCACCATACAGCCCAGCGTGAGGGACCCAGGCTCCCGGAGCCCCTTTACAGGGGCCTTCTATCCACATCCCACTTACACAGGTGACAGGCTACTAATTACATGAACTGTTCACAGTTTCCAAGGCCTCCTTCTGACTTGCTGCTCTCTTTCCCTTTTTCCCAAATGTCACTTCTTCAGTGACATATAGGGAGGAGCAGATTTTCCTGCTGGAGCCTCCAGCCTTCCCCTCCCTCCCACCGGCTCCAGAAACAGGTCCCCGAAGCGCAGGCTCTGTCTTCCCTTCAGGACAGACTGGGGGTCACGAGTCCCTTGAGCAGGCTGCTCTCACTGTCTTCCTTCTCTGTCCCCAGCCAAGACTGGCTGTCCCCATTAACACAGCCACAGTGTACTCCAAATGCTGAGCCGGGTGCCTGTGAGCTGCTGTCTTCAGGGAGGAAGCTGAGGCAGCTCGCAGGAGCGCTGGACAGCAGCCCATTTTGGCAGCAGTGGCCTGCAGCTGGCCATTGCCTGCAGTATTTATTGGTACAGGGCCTTGGGAGTGCTGGCCTGGCACCTGTGTGGCCCTGGGCACTCACAGAGGGGTCTGGGGATAAGTAGGTGCTGGCCTTTGCAAGCCATACCCCTAGTGGGAGGGGTTTCTGCCACACCCCACCCACTGAGGTGGCACAGACCTTGTGTCTGCCCCAGTGGGGCTGAGGCCGTGTGGGAGGGAAGCAGATAGTCATCTAAGGTCGGCTCAGGGGAGGCCAGAGTCCCAGCTGCTGCCCAGGGAATCTTGAGTCCAAAACCTTCCCTTCCAGGATGCTGACTTCCAAGTGCTGATTTGGCTCCAGCCCAGCTCCCAACTCCAGTATTGGGTGGATGTGGCTTCATCCGCTTTTGTTGCCAGAGATGCAGCAGAGAACACAGAATGGGTGGGGGGCCACGGGGCATACACAGCATGCTGTGGCAGCAGCAGCTGGGGGCAGGGAGCTGGGAGCCATTGTTTTTAGGTTTTTTTTTACAGCACTGGTCTAGCATTTTAGAGCTAGAAAAAACCAAGAAGAAGATGATGGTGACCATCTGTAACATCTTATGTTTACTGGACACTGCTATATGCCAGGCAGAAGGCTTTTTATCTGTATTATTTCCTTTAATCCTCAAAAAACCTATAAAGTATATAGGATTATTTCTCCCAACTTTATAGATGAACCAACTAGAGCAAAGAAGCTTGCCCAAGCTCAAGTGGCAGAGGCAGGCTTTGAACCATGGCTAGCTCCAGAGTTCTGATTGCTAACCATCCTGCTGGTGACCCTGCTTAATGAATATTACCCTGTGTCTGGAGTGGACAGTTTTCAAAGTGCTTTCACATACCACTTTCTGCTCCCATGCCCCAGAGTTCTTTGCATGCACCTGCCTCCCCCAGAAAGGCACCCTCCTGGGGCAGGGCTGCAGGGACTGCAGAAGCAACCAGGGTCTGGCCCATGGTAGGTGTCACTTGGAGAATGAATAACCCGAGTGAGGGAAGTAAGGCAGATATTGATGTCTCCATTTCACAGATGAGAAGACTAAGGCCAGCTATCTCCTGAGCTACAGTGGACCTGAATTTGTCAGCTGCCTAGGACTACCCCACACAGCATTTGAAGCAGTGCTGGCTTGTTGAGGACAGTGAGGCCCAGGGGGCCTCTCTCCTGGTCTGGAAGCTAGGGAACATACCAGAGAGAACACAGCGGGGAGCCAGAGCCAACCACACCAGGTGCCTTGCTCACCTCGGCTGATCCTCTGCTTCTCCCCGGAGAGGATTCCTGGTGTGTCGATGACGCTGATGCTCTCCAGCACGGGGTTGGGCAGCTGGGCGCATACAAACCTGCACGAACAGGAGAAATCCCGCCGTGAGCCGCTGTCCTCTTGTGGCCGCTCACACACCCTTGTTTCAGCTGCAAGTCCACCTCCCCTGCCCTGGGGCAGAGGTTCAGAAGCCTGGCTACCTTGCAGTGCAGATGCCTAGGCCCCAGGCCAGTGGTGGGCCTGGGATCTGTACCGTGAGGAAGCTCCCTGGGTATTCCTGAGGCAGCCATATGTTTTGAAACCCTGTGTCAGGGACAACAGGTATCCAAACCCCAGTCCCTGCACCTGGAGAAGCACAGTCTGGTCAGGGAGGAGGCATGTATGTGAACAAACACAATACGAGGTATGATGGGACCAGCACCCCTAGGGAGGTCAGATGAGGGGCTCGGGGGATCCAAGGTGGAGAGATGGCTTCCAGGGACAGCTTCCTGGAGGAGGAGGAGGCACTGGAGCTGAACTTGATGGATGGGTCACACCACCCAGGAACATTTATTTGGGCTTCAAAAAGCTATTCAAATACTAAACTTCACTGTTAGAATAGTATCAAGCCTTATTCAAGGAAATATTTCTAGTGCTACATCTAAAGTTTCAAAATACAGATTGGTAAACCTAACTTAGATCCTTCTCACTTTAAGCATTCTCTTTTCTAGCCATTTTTGGTGAAGGTGTCCTACTCTCCCCAGTCTATTATGTGGTCCCATAGTCTCAGGGAACCTCTGCTAGGCAGCAAGATGGCTGCAGAGATGTAGGTTAAGTGAGGAGGCCAGGGACACACGGAAAGGGGGTCAGGAAGGTTTCACAGGAGGCGGGACTTGAACCAAGTCTCCAAAAGATGACCTAATCCAAAACGACTGGTATCTTTTTTAAAATTAAATTTATTGGCGTAATATTGCTTAATGACATTATGTAAATTTCAGATGTAGAATTTTATAATGTAACATCTGATAAGATAGGAGAATGTCATATGAGGACAGAGACATGCGCAGGGGGAAGAAGGCCATGTCACAACAGAGGCAGAGGCTGAAATTATGCTACCACTAGCCAAGGAACAGCCAGGGCAAACAGAAGTGGGAGGAAGCAAGGAAAGATCCTGTAGGTCAGGGGCCCCCAATCCCTGGGCTCTGAATCAGTACTGGGTCTTGGCCTCACAGTAGAAGGTGAGCGGTGGGCGAGCAAGCAAAGCTTCATCTGTATTTGCAGCCGCTCCCCAGCACTAGCATCACCGCCTCAGCTCTACCTCAGATCGTGAGGCATTAGATTCTCATAGGAGCACCTGTCCCTGGTGCCAAAAGGGTTATGGATCACTGCTCTCGAGTTTTCTGAGGGAGCATGGCCCTGCTAACACCCTGATTTCAGATTCTGGCCTCCAGGACTATGAGACAATAAATTTCTGTTTCAAGTTACCCAGTGGCAACCTCTTATGGCAGCCTGAGATAACTAACAAAAGTAGGTGCAGCAAATGCAGCACAGAAATGAGTGTGTGTGTATCACAGAGAGAGAGAGAGAGAGAGAGAGAGAGAGAGAGAGAGAGAGAGAGAGACTGAGAAAGACAGAGAAAGAGAGACAGAGAGAGAAAGAGAAACAACATTCCAGGGGTATACATATCAATAGAAAGGTTGGAGTGGCCAGAGATGAGGCTGGACAGAGAGGTGAGGCCCAGATCACTAGGGCCTAAAAGTCACATTAAGAAATTTGGATTTTATACTGAGGGCAGTAGAAACCCATCGGAACGCTTTAAGCAAAAGAATAACATGAACAGATATGACAGTTGTCAGTATATCCAGTTCAATTCAACAAATATTTACGGAGTGCCTTCTACGTGCACTGTGCTAGATAACGGGGTAGAAACATCAGTGACACGGCCCCCGTCCGGTTGCAGCCCACGGTTTGTGCTATGCCTGAGGCCCAGCCACATTCTAGTCCTTAGATTCTATGCATACTCCAATATCCTAAAATACATTCCACATTTTGCTGAAGCTAGCTTGAGGTGGGTGTCTGTGTCTGGCGACCATATTCTTTCATTCCTCACTTTTATTTTTTTCCAGTTTTCTCTGGAATGTCTTTTTCTTTTTTTCTTCTTCTTCTCCTTTTTCTTTCTCTTTTTTTAAAACTCTTTCAGTATTGTTTCACCCATCATTGAACACTGATGTCAAGTGCCAGCTTCTCCACAAGAGCCGTATCAGTCTGCTTCCCTTAGAAGAGGATATTACTATTATCCTATTTTACAGATGGGAAAAGTGAGACATAGAGAAGGTAGGTAATCTGTCTAATATCCATGGGGCTATTTGGTAGGCTTTAAACCCAGGTCTGTTGAAGCCAAAGCCCACAGTCTTTACCTTCATATCTTGCAATACCTCTAATTAGAGAAAGTAGTTTTGAAATTTTTAAGTGCAATCCGCATGCAAAATTGTGCTGTGGATTTACATAAAAAGTGCAATCAGCATCAGCCTGCATTTTAGTGAAGCAGAATGATAACAGGAAGTTCCAGATCAGCTTGCCAAGGATTCCCTAGAGCTTTCTTCACTCAAACCATCACGATGACCCTGGTGTCTGCAGGCTTACACGTGTCCAGGGGAAGGGGGTGACCTGTCCAAGGCCACACAGTCAGTTTAGTTAGAGAGTCAGTACTCAAATGTGGGGCTTCCATCTTAAGCACAGGGTTCTTTCCTATAAGTAAAAACAATGTCCAGCAACAGAGAAGAATCTTCTCCCTTCTCCTTCCAATCGAAAGTAAATTCCTGCAGTAGGCCAGGCAAGAGCGGGAACTGATACAGAGCAGCCCTCTCTCTCTGCTTTTATTGGCAGGAGGTGCAGCTATGGGGGATGCGATTCCACTTTTTGTACCCTTTCCTGCTCTGTCCTTGATCAGAAGGAGTCAGCCTAGCGTTTGCAGCTCCCACATCCCGAATCAATGGTGACTGACTCAGTTACATTCCCAGGAAGAAAGAGACGATCAAAAGACACGGTATGGAAAGGTACCAAGTCTCCCAAGACCCTAACCCCATGCTTTCCCTTCTCATACTCCAAGAAGAAGAACAGAGAACAGTCAGGGCATGTGCTCCTTCCATCCTCACCTATTCAGGAAGGCATTGCCGAAGGCGTTGAGCTTCCGGAAGGGTTTCTTAGGGTCCACCACCAGAGCATTTCCAGGGATGATCCCCTCCACCTCGCCCTGCATCACTGCAATGAAGGAGTCGGTAGTCGGCTCAGGCCCAATCCTCATGCCGGGAAAGTCCTGTTCCAGCAGGTACCTGGCAGAAGGGAGCACAGTCATACTTCAGGGATTCTGCAGACAGGCCGACATGCGTGTCTACCACAAGGCAGCCAACGATGCGCGTCAGGGCAGAGGGGCAGATGCAGAGCAAGGAGATATCATGGCCGGGAGAGGAGACATTGTGGGGATGGGATTGCAGCTGAACGTAAAATATCAAATCTGTTTTTCTTGGTTCTTATCTTTTCCCCTCCCTGAATCAGTAGGAAAAAAAATAAAAAAGCAAAGTTTGGGCTCAGAGCTAAACTTATTCCTACACAGAAGACCGCAGTGTTCACCACTGAAGGCAAACCATCCTTGGACTCTGCAGTCGGTGGCAAGTCCTTTTCTTTGCTCTTCTTCTGGTTTGGGCAGTGAGAGTCCAAGACCATCACCCCTGTGCATAGCCCCCTTTAGAAATTAAGAGCAAAGGCATGTGACAAGCCAGAGAATGAAGAGAGCAGCCTGTAAGGACAACTGAACCTTTTAGAAAGAGATTGAGCTGGATTCCAAGGAGGAACCCAGAGCTGCCTTGGGTTGGGACTGGCCAGAGGAGAGTCCCAAGGGCATCTTCCAAGGTCATGATGAACAAGGACCTAAGTGATGTGTTGACCAGCAAACACAGGCCCATGCGGGGGGAGTCCTCAGCATGTGCTGAGAACCCCTTAAACCTTGAGGGGGCATATTTATGTTTAGAGGGAAAAATCAAGGAGCTTTGAGGAGAAGAGAGGTGAAGTCAGAGACTGTTAGTTGGGAAGGGACCCAGAGACCTCCTGGACCAGTGGTCCTCAGCCCGCTGCCCATCCAAGCTTCTGTGGAGCACCATCCTAGCTAATGGTGCCCTGGCCCCACTCCTAGCGGTTCCGACCTGTTCGCTCAGGGTGGGGTTCTGACCACTGGTCCTTTTTAGGAGCTCTCCAGTAGATCCAACATGCAGCCTGGGACCGCAGCCCTCTCCTCTGACTGATCACACCACTGACAATAGCATTTTCACATGCCAGACACTACACTAATCACTTGTGGAACATGATCTCCTTCGGGCCTCACAGCAGCTCTCCTGGTAGATACTGAGGATGCTGAGGCTCAGGAGGGTTCCGTGGCTTTCTTCAGGTTAAATAGCTAACAGTGGATCTGGAACCCAGATCCATATCAGTCTAATACCGAATCCTTTGCTCCTCAACTATCTTCTCCTCTGAGGAAATCACTGCCAGCAAGAGCTGATCAAGGCCTTGCAGAAGGTCAGGGCAGAGCAGCCATGTCTACAGGGCCCAGGCTCTCTGCCCACCCTATGCCTCTCTGAGGTGGGCCTGGGGCAGTGGTCCCGTCCACAGAGTGGTGGCCAGGGAGACCTGCTGGGTTTTTTTCTGGCACATGGACATTCTACTCCTGCCATCAAGAAGTGTTCTGAGCTGTTAGTTTACTCCTTAATTCAGGGCAGCATAAGTGAGGTTGCTATGGGCTCCTCCCCAGGGAGCCGGCAAGGTTGCTGCTGCCACAGAGCAGCATGCAGCTCAGGAGGCCAGCCCTGCACACTCGAGGGCTTCAGGTTGCCTTGGGATGCCCTTGCTCTCCCTCCAGGAGCCCAGCCCAACGATCTGCTGTGAAGGCAGGCTCTCCTCCATCAGAGGGCCATTTTGGAATTTGGCACTTGGGCTGTGGCTGAGGATACATCACAACAGCTGCACCCCTGGGCAGCACTTCATGCTTTCTCAGTGTGCCTTCTCCTTCAGGGCCTCCTGGGAAAGGCAGGCAATCTCAGCAGCCTGGGGACAGCAAACCTGGTTTCTCTAACCATGAGGGGTATGCCCTTCAGAAGGTACTGGACCTCTGCAAACCTCTGTATCTTTCTCTATAACGTGGGAGGTAATAGTTCCGATTTATCAAGCACCTGTGATGTGCCAGGCACTGTTCTAGACTTTCCATGGATTATATAATTTCATCTTCACATCTCCTCTGAGGTGAGTGCCATAATCCTTATCATCAAAGGGGTCTAATAAGAAAACCCACCTCATTGGGTGTTCTGAGGGTTAAATTAGTTACAGACCTTAAGCACTTAAATCAACACCTAGATTTAGCATCCCATTTTAAAGAAGAGGAGAAAGAAGTTAAGCAATTTGCCTCAGGTTATGCAATAGTAAACAGCTGAGCTAGGATTTGAACCTGGTGCTTGGACTGAGAATTTATGCTCTTAACCACTAGATTTTCTGTCTCCTTTCCTGCCTTAGGCCCCCTTGACCAGGAAATACAAAAGGGTTGAGCCCCACCTGGGACTAGAATGAAGGATGGGAGGAGGCCATAAAGGAGTATGGTTTGGCAGGAGGCTGGCCAGAGCCCAGGCCTTAGGGGAGAAGTGAGGCTTTGGGGCCCACAAATCCAGCTGAGCATTCATCTCCCCACACATCAGCCCTAGGGGTTCACATCTAGGCCTCAGTGACTGGGGGTTGGCATGCAAAAGTTGCTGCTATTAGGTGACCAGAGCAGGCCCCAGGCTCACAGGCTCTAAAAGGACATTCTTGGGATTTAAAAATAGTAGGGCCAGATTCCCCTGGGAAGAAGTTGCATGAGAATCAATACCATTCCCGGGAAACCCCATCATTCTGTCTGTGTGCTGGGAGCAAGGGTCAATGAGCACCTGCATGAGAAGCCCTAAGCAGGGCCCTGCAGGGGGTGGCAAGTGTAAATTCTGAGGTGGGGGAGGGAGGTGGATGTCATCAAAGCCTGGCATACAGAGGAGTAGAGAGAAATAATTCTGGGGCAGCTCTGAGAATGCCCATCTTAACTGTCCAATGGCAGTGATGAAATACCTTCTTGACCCAGGTGTCTCCAATTCCATCCCTGAGAAACAAGCTGTACCAGCAGATGAACAAAGGATGACGCTTCCAGCGTAACAGGGCCACTTCCTGGGATGCTCTGAGTCAGCGGGTGGTGGGCTTGCTGTCCTGCCCTCTTGGCTAATCCCACATGACCCTGAACTTGCTGACCACACATGGATCTGGAGAAACAGAGTCCAGCGAGGCCCCCAGCTGGTCCAGGGCCACAGTCAAGCCAAGCAGAGAACTGGAGCTGAGTAAATTCTCAGGGACATTTGAGTATGGCTTGAAGCACTGGGTGCCCCCTTAATAAAGCCACCATTGTGTCAAGAAAGGAAACCTGTTTAGGATCTCATCACTGCTTCTCTACGGAAAGTGATACGAATCGCCTCTGTTGCCAGGTGAAACCGTTCCCACAGCAGCAGAAACAAAGAAAAGTTACTTCAAGCAAAGGTGAGGTGACCACCTCTGCACACCAGAGGGCTCTGGGTTGCTTGGGGATGTCCATAGATAAGGAGAGACACAGCAGGCTGTTCTGGGACCTTTACCTGAATGATTCCGCTGAATCTGTCCCACAAGCACTGTGGGATGGCAGCATTATTTTAGTTTTGCAGTGGAGTAAATTGAGATCTAGGCTGCCCAAGTTCAGGGCCACATGAATATATTTAGCGGCTCTAAGAGCTGAAAAGATTTTGGTGCACCCTCCATGCCCCCTCCCCACCATCCGATGCAAAATAAGTACTAAAACCATAAAATAGGTATAAGAAAGTCTAACACAATTTTGATTTTTCCCATGAGGACTATGCATATTTTTCTTCAGTAAATTCTTTTAGGACATTTTCCTCATTTTTTTGTTTGTTTGTTTCTGTGTGTCTTGCTTGCCTGGCAATCTAAGCACGTGGTCTGCTTTACTGGTGACCTAAGCACCCAGGGTAAGGCGTGGAGCCAAGAATCTTAACCCAGTCTGCCTCCAAAGTGCCCATCCATGCAGCGGTGGGGCCAGACCTCAGGCTGCTGCTGGGACAGCCCCCGGGGCAGGGGAACACAGGGGTTGTGCTCCCCAAACAGTGGTGCCATGGGCTGGGTCCCCTGCCTTGGCTCATTTGGCAAATGCACCTTCATGAGTGGCTGTTCCATCACAGATATGACCTTGAACATGTCTACCAACAGCCCACTCGCTCAGTCTCTCTGATTTCTAAAATGGAAATAATGCTTGGTTTCTAACTAGCTCCGACGAACAGGGTGGTTTTGAGATGACACCCTTTGGTCTGGGGGAAAGCAAAGCTCCTCCAGACATTTGCTCACATTGGCAGAGACAATAATTAGAGAAAACCAACACCTCATTGCTGCCTGTAAGTACTCAAGGCATTTCTACCTAGTCTCCAAACCCTGTCCCAGTGCCTCCTTGTGAAGCCTTAACTGATTCGTTTCTACCTCACCCCTGACTTACCCTCTTCCTGAAAATCTACAAGCTCTTAATTTGCATATCTTTAGTAGACTCTAAAAGGCAGATATCACTTTCTGCCTTATAGGTATTCATGTTATATGTCTGAGTCTTTGGGTTCTCTAAGCCTTGGGTACTTCAGCTTTAAAAGAGTCCGAATAATAACACTTGCCCCACTGGCCTCACAGGGTTTTAGGGAGACGGCAAAGCACCCCAGAGACACAAAGTGAGGAAGTGGGTGGGAGACCCCCGATGGTGGAGTTGAGGTCTGAGTCAGTTCTGTGCTCCCCAGAGCAGACCCCACTGTCCCTGGGGCAGCAGCCTCTGCCCTGGGACGAAGTGACCCAAGCACGAAGGACTAATGGACACACCGTAGAGCCTCCGCCCTCCTCCGCTCGCCTGACCTCACCCTGTGCTAGGCTGGCTGCCCCGTCTGCTTCCCAGCACTGCCCAGAGTCCGGCTCATGCTCTTCCTTTAGGCCTCCCTGTGCACACCTCCCCTTCCCCTTCATCCCAATTGTGGGTGGTGTCAGACAAGGGTTTCCCCTGCCTCCTGAGGGCCAGCCTCTAAGCCTCTTCTTAGAGAATCATCTAGATGAGGAGAGGAAATGATAAAGCCACAAGCACAGTGCCTGGAACATAACTGGAGCTACACTGGTTCTTTCCCCTCTAATTCCTGAGAGTAACTCTAAGATGTAGTTGTTACTATCCACATGTTAGGGATAAGGACACTGAGGCAGAGAAGGCTTAGGTCTTGCTAACAAGCTCTCTTGGCTGGTACCTGGTGGATCCTGGCTTCTGCTGAGCCAGCTGTGCTCGTCTCATGGCTTGGTCCCATTATCAATGGCAATGGGATGGAGCCCCTTCTCCAGAGGTCCTTCTCCTCCAATCAGTTTCTCCTAATGACCTCTACACACCTGACTTTCAATGCAGATCTCACACTGGACCTGAGGCAGGTGGGCCTAGCTAGGGACTAGCAGATCAGAGCCCGGCCAGAAAAAGGACATTCATTGTCCTCAGGGTGGACAGGATAGGGTGTTTCAGGGACTGTGACTGGCAGGAGGTCAGTGGGTCTACTTGGAATGGCGGCCTCTTTCTTTAGCCCTTCGGCTTTGCAGAGAATCACCTTTCCTGGGATGGTGATGCTGTAATACATGGAATGAGGCCTGGGTGGCAGGAATGCCAGAGTGGTTAATGAGAGATGGAGCAGCCACAGGCATGCTGAGTCACCTTTGGGGAGGATTCAAATAGCCCCCTACAGAATTAGGGGAGGTCAAAAGGGCTAGCTGAATAGCATTCCCCACCCTGGCCCCAGGAACCCCACTAGGTGTTCATACTTCAGTGACCCTTGAGATCAGCTCAGACCTTCCCGTGCAGACACAGGCAGCTTGGCTCTCTCTGACAGCCCAAGGCTCCACACCTGACTCTCTGGTCTTCTTTTTCAGCTCTGCCATGGACCAGCCAGGCCTTCCTTATGGTCCATGAGAGCAGTGGGTCTTCCTCAGTCCCTGGGAAAGCCAGCTATTCACCTCTGTGATCAGGGGGCCAAATGGTGCGACGGGGGGAGGGATTTGAGAATGCATGCCAGCAAGAGGAAGAGTGAAGGGAGAAAAACAGCAGAAGCAGAAGGAAAGGCCGCCAGGGCCAGAGGGACACAGAGCTACTGTACTCCGAAGAGGCAGCCTGTGTTGGAAGGAGCAGCCACCAGGCCTATTTATTGTTTATTTTATTACTCTGGGTTGCCGGGCCCTAGGCCAGGGAAGTTATTTCAGGCGGAGATCATAGCATTAATTAGTTATTAGAAGAATGTCCTTTTCTGCGTATTCTTCCTGAGAAAAGAAATAGACCCTGCGGCAAGTACATATCACTGAAAGTGGGTGGGCACTCTGGAGGCAAAAGGCCAAGGGCTGGTGAATGAAGAGGCCAGTCTTTGTTCCCAAGAGAAAGGTCCCACACAGGTTCAGGCCAGAGATGGAGAGAATCACTGCACTCAAGGCAAGAAGCAGGGTTGGGAGGGGGTGGAGGGAAGGCATCTAAGATCTACACCCTGTGAGCCTAGCTACTCCAAACCCAGTCTCCTTGCTTTGAGGAGGGGGTGTTGACTAATTTACCCTCCTGGAAAGCAACTCAGAAATGTAACTCTGAATATCAAAATTAAAAAATAAAACAAACAAAAGAACCACACAATCTTTGACCTAGTGATTTCATTGCTGGGAATCTCTGAGAAAACAGTCCAATCTGTGGAAAAATATTATGCACAGAAATATTCAGAGTGATTCTACAATAGCAAGAAAATTAGAAACAACCTAAAACATTCAAAAGAAGTAGGCTGGTGAAGTGAATAACTGCATATACATACAACATGCAGCTCTTAAAAATAATGCTTATGAAGATTCTTTAATTTACATGGAAAATGCTCATACTATAAGTGAAACAAATCAGCATACAAAATTACATTCTGATATGATCTCAACTGTGTTATAAAATAGCTAAAAATATTGGAGATATATATGTATGTATATATATGAATGATATTTAAAATGGTTTTCCTCGAGTTGTGAAATTATGGTGATTTTTTTTCCTTTTTTCTCAAATTTATTCTTCTCTTGCATTTTCCAATTTAAAGAAAACAACTCTTCAGTAGATTTATTGAGAAAGCAGGAAAATTTGTAATTTGGTTTAGGAAGGCTTTGCTGTGCTACGATCCCTCCTGCCCTGCTGGTGCGCTTCCTCATGGGGGGACCGCTTTTGCTGTATGAGCTAAATTCAGTTACGGACATGAGTGGGGAGAGAGAACTCGTGTACTTGGACGATAAGAAAGAGGAGGGATCTGCCTCTCCCAGCTTTCCTGTTTCCCTCAAATAATGAATAATCTATGGCTGCTCAACTCAGCCACTTTCTTAGACCCTGTTAACAGCCAGCATGACTCAGGCAAAGCCAAGAGTCGGTCTCAGACAAGAAGCACTTAAACCAGTCTGTTGCTTGGGGATCCTGTCCCAAGGGACACTTGCCTTTCCCCCACCTTCTCTCCCATTCTGCAATTGTATAATAGAAACTTCCTGTGGCTGAGACCCCAGGCAAAGCCGCTGGGAGCTAAGGCACAGTTGTTAAGTGCTGGTTTTACAGAAAGGAGGGGCTCTGAATAACCAAGGTGTGTCCAGAGGGCCAGGGAAGGCTGTACAAGGGCAGGAGCCTTCTGTGCAGGGCCTGGACTTTCTGTGGGGCAAAATCCAGGCCAGGTGGAAGACACTGAATACAATGGAAACCTTGTAGAGAACCCAGGTACCTCTAGAGTGTCTTTGGTAGCAATGGGTGTTTAATAAAAGAGACTAATTAGGTCAGGGTTCTCACCCTAAGGTCCAAAGTGGCCCTCGGGCCCCTAAGGTTATATGTAAATTTGGGATATTTGTGCATTTCTCTAAAGATAAGCCCACAGCTTTCATCAGATTTTCAAAGAAAATACCAATCTTTTAAAAAGTTAAGAAGCAATAAATTAAATTCATGGCTAAGGGCTCTTGTAGTTCTAACAATATAAGAGATCCAAGCTAACCCGCCCATCCGCCCCCTCCCACTTCCCCACTTCTTCAGAAATCACTCAGCCTCTCAAAGCTGCTGAGCCCAAAGCTGTCCACCCAAAAAGGGCAAACTTGATCTGTAACACTGTTCAGCCATAAAGTGTTAGGGTGGGGCATGCCCTGTTTCCAAAAGACTTGTGTTATAAGCTTAGCAATAGAGAAAATTTGTATCTAGAATATCTATAATCAGACCATTAACTTAACTTTGTTGCTTTTCTTCCCAGTGCTTTGAATGTTGCAGGTGCTCTGTCAATGAATGGAAGCAAGAGAATCCCTGCTTTAAAACCTGCAGGAAATGTGCACTATGGACTTTGAGGGGCCACCAAACCCATTGCTACACTGTAAGAGTCTGACTCTCAAGACAGAGGAGAGCCACAAGCACCCTCAACGGATTGGCAATGTCTGTTAATGAGACCAAGGAAAATGGACTGGCCCTGAAGGTTGTGTGGGCTGAGGACTGGAGAGAAGCCTGTTTTCTAAAGATAGAAAGGATTTTCATCACTCTGGTGCACAAGATACAGACCTCTTTGAATGCAAGGTGGACAAGTCGACTTCTGGAGGATCCCTCCAGCCCAAGGATTCTATAATTCAAGGGAATAGATGACTCATCCTCAAAGTTAGAGGCATTAAGCCAAGCATCTCCTCCCATGCATCTAAGACCAGCATCCCAGGTTGGCCTCACCCCGTTATATGACTCTGGACAATGCATTTAACCTTTCTATGCCTCAGTTACCTCATCTGTCCATTCAATGGGCTGGATGAGATCATCCTTCTACCTCTAAAAGACTTTAATATGATTACTGAGACATGAAGATAAAATAAGAGAAAAGAAAAAACATTGTAGATATTGCTTCTGTCCATTTACCAAAAGCTTTATGTAGGAGCTCTGCTCAGAAAAGGAAACTAATAATAGGACAAGTGGCCCCCAGTGGGGCCACAAGGTCTCCAGCCTATCTACTCAGCTGCAAAGTACCCATGTGAATGGCCAGAGCCTTTAAAAGGCAAGAGAAAGGGTCCTGGCCATGAAGGGCATGTCTCTAAAAAGTGAGGGTGTAAGACACCCCCACCATCATAAGGTACTGTTGGGACCAGAAACTTTCTCACTCGTGCCTCCTGGGCCTCGCTTTTACCATCCATAAAATGGGGAGAATAGGGATGGCTCTGAAATTTAACACTTCAAACAGACTACCTGAACCAAGGTTCAAGTTCAGTGGAGAGGCACTAGTAAGGATGCGGCAGAGGACCAAAAATGAAATTGTGGGGGTAAGCTTTGCGCGCGCCTGCACGCGCACACACACAAACATACACACGCACGCACGTGGATTTCTTCAGATTTCAAGTGAAGACTGTTCCTAGGCGGGAGAGGGCACTGGGAGTGAATGGAGGGCCTAATCGCTGGACGGCAGATGAGGCTGCCAGGCCCCTGGACCCGCTCACCTGATGAAGGTGGTCTTCCCAGTGGAGTACTGGCCCACCAGCAGGACCATGGGCTTGTTGTCGAAATCAGCATCCTCCAGGGCGGGCGAGTGAAACTCGTGGAAGCGGTAATGCTCTTCCAGGGGCAGCAGCTTGCTCTTGTAGAGTTTCTTAAGCCCCTCGCTCACTGTCTGAAAGACCTCGGGGTCCTTCCTCCGGCGGTCGTCGGACCCCAGCCAGCTGAACATCGCGGCTGCTGCTCGCCCCCTGCACGCAGCTCCAGTGGGAGGGCGCGGAGCCCCGCGTCCTGGCGCCCTTGGCTCCTCGAGGGAAGATGCTCCGCAGGGCGGGCCCGCCGGGCTCGGAGTCGCGCCGCCGCCTCACCTGGAGGTCGCGCGGCTTCGGAGTCTCCAGGGGCGACGTCGCGGAGCCGAGAACGAACTCTTCCCAAGCTCCTGGGACCAAGCTTCATCCAGCAACCAAGGCCAGTGAGAGAAAAAAAAATATCTGGGCTGAGCAAAAGAAGTTCGATTTTGGAAATTAAAGTCAAACCTGTAATTAAACTGCCAGATGCCGGAATTCGCAATCTGCCCCCAGACCTCTCCTGCTCCGGCCGGGGCACAGTTAGGGGATGATTCGGCTCTGCTCCTGCAGGGCCGGGCGCCTCAGGGGAGGTGGCAGCGCTGCCCAGCCCACGGACAGCTCAGCATCCGCAGCAGCAGCCCGCAGCCCTAGGCGATGGTTTAAATGCCAGCGGTGCAGGAAGCGGGCTCGTGGAGGAAGTCCCCGAGTACTGGCAAGGCCGGCCTGGCCAGCGGGTCTCGGCGAGTAGAAGCTGAGCCGGGCGCAGCCATGTTTGTGGGCAGACGCTCCTCAGGGGACCCGCGGCCGCTGCCTGGGAAGGGAGGGATGCTCAATCCTGTGGGAACGCGCTGGTATTTCAGACTCGGCCTCTGGAGGTTTGATTTGAGACTAGCGCCCTCTCAGGGACAGCTGCGAAGACAGAGTTGATGGGCTCATCACTCACTGCTTTTAAAAGGCCTTTCCTTTGCTGAGTTCCATTCCTTAGGAAGACAAGTACTCTGGTATTTGGAAATATTTTTCTTGGGGCACGGAAAGAAGAGTCCAATACCAGGTTACACAAAATAAAGAACAATGTCACTACTCAAACTTATTTGCCAGGTCTAGGGTGAAGTAAAAACCATTTCCATTCATTCATTCATTCATTCATTCCAATAAAACAAAACGAGCAAAAGCCCTGTAAGTACTGAGCCGGTAATATGGGTTCCCTGATTTTGGTGACTGTGGATACAAACTCTGTCTTCCAAGAGCTCCAGTACAGGCAGGATTTACAGAGGAGATACGAGCAGAGGGCCGTGGGCTCACAGTGGGAGGAGGCATTTATTTTGTGCAAATCATCTGAGGAAGTCTTCACAGAAAGCATGATGGTGAGCTGGTTCTTAAACAATGAATCTACAGAGAAGAGGGAAGACATTGCCGGCAGAATGAAGGGTATTTGCAGAAGCATGGGAAGACAAAAGAACTTGGTGTGGTGAAGGCAAAATAAACAGTTTTACTAGCTAGCTAGAGTATAGGGTTCAGGAGGGTGAGTGGGAGTGTCTGAGGCCAAGCATAAAAGTCTTTGCTTGACAAAACAGGAGTCATATAGGGGTAAGGAACCAAGAATAATGTTATTACTAATCTCTCTTAACATGTGCAGGTGCTGGGCTGAGTTCTCAGTGAGTGTTGTTCCATTTGATTTACATGGCAGCTCTACGAGGCAGGTCATATTATCTCCAGTATCATACCAGTGAGAATGCGGGTGGTAGCAGTTGGCCAGGAGTAGGCAAAAAGGGGTGCATTGTCTGTAGGGAACTTAGATACAATAATAAAACTGACTTAAAGCCAATCTGCTTTATATTAACACCATTCTAAACAGTGTCAGTGATAAAATCCTTCCTGCCAAGGCAAATGAATCCCACACACTCTCTTCTATGGATGAAGAAACAGAGCAAACTAATGGGCCAGGTGGGACTGCTTATGCTGGTAGCAGTGCAGGGGGATGGACTGGAAGAGCAAAAGAGGCTGTTGGCCAAGAGACTCGTTAGGAAACTATTCAAAAATTTAGGAGACAGTGGTAATTGGGATGGGGGAAAGATTGTATTTAAGAGATTTTTTTTTATGGCATAGAAATGACAAATTTTGGTAAGTAATAAAAACAGAAATGAGGATAAGGTAGAGTCCAGAATGATTCTGAATTTTCTACTGTAGAAGAGAAGATGGTTGGAGACACTGTTCTATCAACTAGGGGAGTCAGGAGGAGAGCAGATTTAGCATTTAAAGAGGATGTGTTCAGTCTGAAATATGCGTGGTTGAGGTGCCTGTGTGAAACCCGAGTGGAGAAGTATACCAATTAGGCTGCAGGGATTTGGGCAGAAATTGTCAGAGGTCGGTGCTGTTAGAATCTCCTTAGTTACCATTCAGATTTCCTAACTCCCTCTTTGAACTCTGGAGCCGACCGCCTCTTCCTGAGCTCTCTGCACCTCTATACATTAGTAATAACAGCTTTCCAAACACACAATGCTATATATATATGACTTACTGTTGAATTGTACACTTGAAACTTATTGGATTTTGTTAATCAATATAACCATAATAAATTTATAAAGAAAGAAAGGAAGGAAGGAAGGAAGGAAGGAAGGAAGGAAGGAAGGAAGGAAGAAAGAAAGAAAGAAAGAAAGAAAGAAAGAAAGAAAGAAAAAAGGAAGAAAGAAAGGAATTTCAATAGAAGAAATTTGGGAAATGACACAAAATTTCCTTTTATAAAGAAGCTACACGAATGTCTGGAACTTGGAGAGGTCTGGGTCTGTCCGCGGGGAGTCCAGGATGACCAGTGTCCCAGGGGAGAAAGAAGGAGCTCCACTGTGGAAATATTTCAAAATTTTAATAACCAATACAGTGATGGTATTGTGTACCACAGAATGTCAGCCCTGAATATCTAATTTATTGAGTGCCTATTGACACATCTAACTTCAGCTCTCAATTCTGAAGAGTAGGAAATTTATCTTCTTTCAAAAAGAACTGAGTAATAATGCAACATTTTCATACACTAACAATAAAGGAGTATAAGGGCAATTAAAAAAAAAAAGATACTATTTACAGAAAACCAAACCAAAACAAAACCAAAAAACTCAAAAACCTAGAAATAAATCTAACTATTATTTTCATTCACTACATGTGTTCTGGACCTACTGGATAAGCTAGGATCAGTGAGCACCTCCTTTCCATTCATTTGTATCTTAACTGAGGTTGGCTCATTGACCAAAGGATTATAATTGCCAATAGCAGAATTTATGGCATTCGTTAGAGGCCCTTGAGGGTGACACTATGAAACTGGGGCCTTTCCCATCTCTTCTCGATTCTCTTCCCTTTGTGACCAAGGCTACCATGGTCTGGCTAGAAGCAGAGGGAGAAAGAGATGGAAACTGTAGTGGAAACCTAGAATAATTATTGTCAACAATAATAAAAATTCTGTTTTGGAGTTATCTATTCCATTTCAGTTATCATCAATGAAAGATGAATGTCTTTGTACATAAATCTTCATCCATGGTTTTATTTACTTAATATATATTTTATAAATGAAATTCTTTAGAACATTATTAATGCTTTTCAATCTTATCATAAAATTGCTTTCCAAAAGAAGCACATCCATTTATATCTTTCATAATGATGCCACTGTTCCTATGATTTTTTTCTCCAGCATTGTGTGTTGGTGTTTAAAACTATTCACCAATTTGGAAAGTGGAAAATGATCTCATTTAAAAAATTAATATATATATATATTATTACACAAAAGTGAAATTTTTCATTTGTCTGTTACCCATTTATATTTATTCTGTGATTGTCTATCTTTAGTTCTCCTTCATTTTTCTAAAAATATTTAATGTTTTCACATTGTTTTGAAAAGAGCTTATTTTTAAAATAAGGACATTAATCTTTTGTGTGTTTATTCATCCAAATTAGTCTTAAAGAATTTTTATTAATTGCCTTTTCCTTGTCTCTTTCCTCCTCTACAGAACAGGATCATTGAGATTTTTAAAATCTGAATCTCATTAAAACTATAAATTAATTTTAGGAGGATTAACACCTTATTAATAATTAATCTTTTAATCTATGATGTTATGACTTCCCACTTATTCAAATATCTTTTACACCTCTATAAACTTTTCATAGTTCCCCTTGCAGAGTCAAAAACATTTCCTTTAAGATAATTCTCAGTTATTTTATATTGTTATTGTTACCATCGATGAGATATTTTTATTACAGTAACTTCTGCTTATTGCTATATATAGGAATGCCATTATTTTAAATAATATATATTTTATGTATAGTTATTTTACTTAATACTCATCAATATAATAATTTTTAGTTTATTCTTAGGTTCTCTAGTGAGATGAATATCATCAACTATTTTTTTCCTCTTTATTAATACTATTTTGGTTTATAATTATATTTTATATTTTGGTCAGAACAATGTTGAAAATAAAAAAGGAGCATTCTTATTTTGTTCTCGATTTAATGCTATTCTGATACCTATCTGGATTCCTCTTTCTTTTACTCCTTTGGCTTGAGAGCTGTGATTTCTTTCAACACTTATTTTTTTCTTTTGGTTGTATAAATATGTTCTACCAAAACAAAGCATCTAGTATGTAACATCCTTTCAAATTTAACAGATACATATATTTGTGTGTATATAGAATCCTACATACATAATTAATATATATGTACTATGTATTCTTGGTGGTTTTTTTGAGAAGCCTGGGCAGACGGTGACATTATTAATAGAAACTGAGACCACAGGAGGAGCAGTAGGTTTGGGGAGTTATCTATCAAAATCCACAGGAACACAGAAGCACAGTCTCAGTATCTTCTTGAAGGGTTTTTCCTTTACAGGATGGGACAGAATTAACATGTTAAAGAGACATGAGATTTAATATACAGCAACCTCAATGTGAGTCAACACTGAGCTGTTGTTGCCAAAAATAATTATGAAGAACAAGCTGTGTGAAGATCACATAGGAAATGACAACTACTGATGCTGACTGAGGCTTGTTATATGGTAGGCATTATGCTAGGTGTTCTCACTAGATTACTCATTTCATTTTTACAGCGACAGTTCAAAGTGTCCTTATTCTCCTAGATAGAGAAACTGAAGCTTAGTAACTAAAATGAGGCAAGGCAGGGGATATGCCACAGTTTTTATGAAATGTAGGGTCTTGAACTGTTTGATATACCCCAGAAGTGGCCTGATATGGCATAAGACAACAGTCACTATGTTGTGCTGTGGATAATTTAAGGAACTAAAATTGAAAAGTTTTATTTGAAGGACTGTCACATGGGAGGGCAAAAACTATGGATATAAAATGAGCTGAAAATCGGTCTACTACTAATCAATCTGCTACTCAATTGTTACTGTGATATTACACACGTGTAAGATATCAATTACCATTGCCATGCCCATTATCTTAAACATTCCAGCCTAGCATCCCTTAGATATCCTATAGGCAACTCACACTCATTCCCAGGTGTCAAACGGTTTCCAAAGACCTCTCGGCAAGCACTAAATCCAATCATTGGAGAAATCATAATTATTCTTTTAATAAAATTTATTGAGTGCTTATTATGTACCAGCCACTGCACTAAATGTTTTGTATTCATTACAAAATAGTTGAATTCTTTCACTAATCTTACAAAGTAGCCGTGATTCTTATTTTGTAGACGATAAAAATGAGGCCCTCAGAGGTTAAGTTAGTGACTCAAGGCTCCCTAACTAGTAAGTAGTGGAGTCAGGTTTAAAGCCCAGGTTTATCTGGCTCCAAAGGTAAGCTCTTTCTAAGACCCAAACTCACGTAATTCCAGAGAGAGCAGATCAAAATAATACGCACCATGCACTGGAGAGCCCAGATATGAGAGCCCTGTGGGGTGATTAATGTTTTCAGTGCTGCAACCCCATTCCCGAAAGCCTAAGCTCAGAAGCTTATCAGAGATTATGCTTTTCAGTTAAAGGCATGTTTGGTCCTTCATGTTTTGAAAGGCACACATAGGCCCTTCCATAGAACTGCAGGAGGAAAACGTATTTCAACACAAATCTCTCTCATGTTCCTGTTGAAAACTTTAGCCCACGCAACTCCTCCATAAAAACATGTTGTTTTCTAGATATACAGAAACCCTGTATTTTAGGAGAATGCAAGGTAAAGATGGCTAATAGATATAATTGTTATTGTGAAGAATTCCTTTGATTGCAGACCCTGAAGCCTCCATGACAGACATCACTTTAGAAGGTTTTGCATGACTCAGCTCTCGGGAATTGGAGCTACTATCTTGGCAACTCTATTGGAGTCATCGTCCTAGCTGGATGCTGCTGACTTATGATGCTTTTCCGATCCTTTCCTGAATCTTTGCAGCATTAGGCACCATGTCTCACTCGTTTTTGTACCCTTGAGATTAGTTATGGTTTATTTACCATCAAAACTTTTTTCCTAACAGAAATCTTGCCACCACCTCTTGGAAGGAAATATGGAAACAATGCTATTTTCTTCAGCAGTCACTTTTCCCCGTCACAAGCATCATAATGGCAAACTTTCTTCCTAGAAAGATAGTTCAGGTCACAAGTCAAAAGAAAAACAAACAAACAAATCAACAGACCAAAACAGACAGATGAGTAGAGGCAAAACTGTAAGACACTCAGGGGAAAATGATGTCAGGAACAAAGTCAGGGTCAGGAACAGGGTCGGTTAGAAATACATTCTGTAGTCGCGTATCGATTTGGACAAGTTTAATAATGCCAAGAACACAATTAAGAATAGAGGCAGAAAACAAGAAATGTACTCTATGAGACTTTGAAAGAAAAAAGTCTAGACCACATTTTTGCCTGTCAGGGAAACAGACTAGGAGCTAGAAAGGAAATGAAAAAACATACTGTAGACCTGTTTTTGTTTTTGCTCTTCTCTTTGGAGCCTTTCTTTGAGAGAATAGTTCCATAGCTTCCTAATTGTGTGATTTCAGAGCACACCAGGAAGGCCCATCATGCCAAAAGGATCTGCCCCTCCCCCCATGGCTTATTGTTAACAGATGAAGTTCTATGCTTTGAGGCCTGTATTTTCTAATTGAATTGATGGCACTTGACAATTAAACTGTTAGCAGTCTTTTCTTACATGAGGTTATCAGATTCTTTCCAATGATCATGGGAGAAAACATGTTACAAAAAATAATAATAATAAAAAAAGAGGTAACAGTGCTGATTAATGGGAGTTTTATGTACTTGCTAGAAAAATGCCAAAATGCACTACTCACTAACTGAAATGTTATGTGCCTGTCATATACAAGTGTGTCTCAGGTATTGCCCCAGCATGACTCCAAGTGCTATACAAACCTGCTCCCCTGGACCAATAATAGATCAGAGAAGGTGGGGTAAAGAAGACAATAACTAGAAGAAAAAGTGATGGAAGAAGGCTCCTGCTCCTGCTTTCATTTAACTTCTGTGCAACCAAAATTTAGTGACCAATTTTGCTTCAAAACTGGGGAAATATCTAGGACCCAATTTAGATATTTTATGAGCCCTTAAAGTCTGTTGCAATAAGTTTGCTCTTTACTTGTTTGTTTTTCTATGATTAAGCAGTTGCCTTGCGTCCTAATACCACTAAGGGCTTCCTGCCTAAGACTCTCTTTCCTACGAGACTGAGATCAGCCTTACCTCTGCCACTTTCCCAGGAATCCAGGTGTGCTCTGTGGCCAGGTCATCACTGTTGTTTTGGACCCTCTCTGATGTTGCCTGCCCACCTGGAGCTTGACCTTGATTTATTTCCACCTGCTTTCACCTCACCCACACCAGACCATCGTATCCTGATGCCTGCCCTGCCTCCCTGATCTACATGACTCCCAGTGCACCACAAGTTCTTCCAAGATATAACACACCTTGTCAATTAGAGTTCACTTGGGCTTTGAGTTAGAAATAAATGTCCTTAAGATTCTAATGAACTCTCTGATAACTTAGGAAAACTCCTTCCATTGCAAAAAATAGCTTGTCTGTTTTTTATTTCCAAACTTCACAGTGAATCTCTTAAAGAAAAATTTCCTATGACATTCTAAAAATATTTTGAAAGTGAAGGAATTAATAACTTAGGTCTTAGAATTTCCTGTGGAATCTTGGAGATGACTTTTATTATGAGCTAGCCTACAAAGCCTCTTTTTATTATCTTGGTTTGGGGATAAAGTTCTCATGCTTGAGAGCTATATATGGAACCACCAATTATTTCTTTTATTCTTATGAGCTTGGTATTGTCCTTTCTCTCACTCACAAATCAAATTCCTTCTCTTTACCTTGTTGGATCCTAGTTTTGAAAACATATAGCCAACTGAACAAAAATCAAGTGGAAAAAAAAACATAGAATGGTGGAATCTGTCAATTGATTTTATGGAGCTTTGGTGCTGCCATAGCCACCATGGCATCAATGCATGGAGTGTTTAGAGCTTACACACAAGTATTTCATCAGTTTTTACCATTTACAATTGTTTGGACACATGGCAATTTTACTTGATTTTTAATGTGTCTAATTAAATAACATAAAGAACCTATGTGAGAATGAATGAACACTGTCAGCAGTTATTATCCACTATACATGACATCTTAACTTATTCTTCAACTGGACTTTTACGTTTATTATTTTACTGCCTAAAAATTCTAATAATTGAAAATTTATTTGAGTAAAGAGCTTTCTATTTCAAAAACATGCCAATGCCTCTAGTAAATTTACACATTTGTGAGCAAGTCACACATTTGTGAGAACTAATTCAATCAGATTGCTTTCCAGTCCCCAGAAGGAATGAGAATTGTGATTGGAGGTAAAGGAAAGAGGTACTTTAGACAGTGCACTTAGGTTTGTGGGAAGGTCAGGCTTGTGTGGGGCACTTGGACTCTTGGAGAGGAAAGTACCAGGAAGTGGGACATCTGTCCCGGAAGTGAGGCAAGAAGATGCCAAAGAAAAACTTGATCTTCGAATGTTTGCTCAAGGCAGGTTCCAGAGTCATAGAATGTCATAACAGAAAGCTGAAGATGACTCATGCTCTTTCTTGTCAAGGCATTACTGGAACAAGCTCTGTTTGTTTGTTGCTCTAATAAAATCATAGGATTTTAATGATATCACACAAAGCCCTGGTGCTCTCCTCCCTTCCAGAGAACACACAGTGGGAGGAACAAATGCTCTGGAGGCGGGAACTCGGACTCCAGGCCAAGCCCCACGCATGGAAAGGACCACTTATATAAGGGGTTGGGGTCTGGGCAGTGGGCTTTTGACTGCGCTGAAACGAGAACCTGTGCAGGTGCTTAAAGAATCAAGTTCTCCTGTGCAGGTAAATGTCTTCAGCTCCCAGGTGGGTCCAATTTCGCCTAGAGCTGCTAAGGGCCTCTGCCGGGTCAGAGTTCAGGTTGAGAGGAAGGTCGTTGCTTCTCTTGGTTTGAACTATTTAGGTCAGTGTTTCTGTGTCTGGAGATGTGAATTTTGTTCTCAGCTTTGCTATTGCTTACCAGTGAGATCTTAAGGCATAGACTTCAGACCTCTGGTTTCACTCTTCCAGTGAAATAAAGGAGTCTTTTGGCCTGCGCGATCCCTGAGGTCCCGTCAGCTCTGATTTACGTTAGTGGTCATTTGGTGGAGTTACTGATGCTGCTAGGGTGTCATTTCCCAGAGTTCAGACCCTTCCAGGGGTCTTCCGAGCCTCCTTGATTTTGGCAGGGGTCTGGGAGTGGCCTGGCGCCTGTAGGGTCCGGGCATTCCAGGACGAAAAAGGCTGCTTTCTGGGAGTTAATGGGCAGTGAGGCTGGCTTTGATTGCCCCTGTGAAATCAGATGTGAAGATGATACTAATGACAGTGCTTACATTCTGTGAGAGAGAAATAGGTCCTCACATGGTAGTTATCGTTGTGGGCCTGGGGGCGGGGGGCGGAGGAGCCCTTACTTAGAAAAGAAATTTAAAACTTGCCCTGGTTGGAGCAGCTTGCTGTCTTCTGGGCATCTGAAATCACTAACTGAGGCTCTAGATGACCCTGGAGGAAAGCAGTCAGCTCAGCTTGTAACCCTCTCCTATGGAGAAGAGGGAGATATTGTTTGTTTGGGTGGGATTCAACATTTTTGGATATGTATTAAACATTTTTGTTCCAAAAATGCCAAATATAGTCTATAGAAGGTAGGGTTAGAACTGTGATCCTAGCTCGAGTCAGTGGAGTGGACATAGGTTTCTGAGTGTGGGGAGATCTCCCAGACCTGATAGGTGTGAGGATATCTTTGACTTTCTAGGCTACTCTAGAAAAGTCTAGAAAGGATTCTTGAAGGGGTTGGGTACCAGCCATTAAACAAAGTGAGCACCTCATGGTGAAGAGGAGAAGGCCCTCTCTAGACTGAATGTCCCGCCATTGGACTGTGACTTACCTGAGGGCAGAGAGCCTAATTCATCCTGTACCCCTATCATCTACGGCAGCACCTGGCCCATGGAGAAACCCTCAGTAAAGCCTTGTTTGAATGAATGAATCTATTACTTTTCAAATTCCCTTCTAAATCTCTCTCTTGACCATCGAAACAATCAACAGGAAAAAATAGAATTGATTTAACTATTAGCGGTATAACTGATTTCGTGATAAGTCTCTCTACCCCAAGGCTAACCACTAAGCTGATTTCTAACACAGATTGTTTTTGCCTTTAAAAAAAAATGTAAAGGAATCTTAGAGTCTCTGTGTCTGGATTTTTCACTAAGTACTATGCTTGTGAATTCCATCCATACTGTAGTGTGTAGTTCTTGTTTTTTCAATGCTGTATAGTATTCTATTCTGTGACTGCAACCCAATATTGCTGAATCCATGTTCATGGGCATGTGGGTAGTTCTCAGTTTGAGACTATTTTGAATAGTGCTGTTATATATATTTTTATACATGTCTTTCAGTGCTTAAATTTAAGGATTTCTGTTGTGTAATACCCAGGAATGGAGTTATTGTTTCATAGGGTATGTATATGTTTAGCTTTAGTATTTGCTGCCAAATAATTTTCCTAAAAGGTATTTTTGATTGACTTACTTTTTTTTCCCGAAGTCATGCCTGGATTTCTAACAGCATAGCTTGATACTGTGGAGTAGCATAAATCATAGCCTAAGCTGGGAGGCCATTCATTCCTCAAGTCCAGGGCCATGTTTCACGGAGGTTGGTTGGCAGTGGGCAGTGGGGTGAGTGTTCATTGTTGCCCAGCATCTTCCTCCCCTATTTACACACTTGAATAAAGGGCAAGTGCTAGGTCAAAACTGATTCAGGACTGTTCTGTCATGGTGGCTTCTTTTACAAGAGCCTTTCTAACTGTCACACAAGCTCAGAGGTCCTTAGAATACCTTTTCTGAGGTGAAAATACCTGTGCATCAGTGAGGTAACTCAGCTGAGGAGAAGATAAAGTGTGCTGGAGGGCTGGAGATGGCTCTGAGGAGGAGGAGGAGAAACTTGAGCTGAGCATTGAAGGATGGATACAATTCAAGGCAGAGAGGGCAAGAAACGTCCTGTGTTTGTATGTGAGTAAAAGGTACGATGGGATAGAGCAGAGGGCATGCGGGGCAGGTTGTTCATACAGAAAAGGGCCAGAACCCTGAGAGCCTCCCATTTGGGTCGAGGCCATGAACTGTGGGATCTGAGGTGAAGGATGTGGTCGGAAGATAAATGCAGGAACAGGATGAAGGAAGGTTGCCTCAGTCTAATTAGTAATGCAGCTCAAAGTCTGATGCTTTAAGAAGCAAATGCTCCTGAAGAATGAGGGGAACAAATTTACATCTGTTTTAAGACTCTTTCCTATTCAAATGTGTTTTGAAATGTTCAGAAAAAAAAGTCAAAAGAGTTGATTCTTTAAAAGTATGGAAGGTGATAGAGAAATAAGAGTAGGAAATGGCCTAAGATTAGGGCACTGCTGACTCCTTGGTGAGGATTGTAAGACCAGAAACAGGGGAATAGAGTGATTCCATTGGGGTTCTGCTCTGGAGCCAGTAGGAAAGAAGAGAGTGTGCCAAAAAGATGCCCAGTGCTCCCCTGGCTGAGGCTGAGCAGGCCAAGAGCCCACTGGGACTGCTCAGAGGTCCTACCTGCACACTGGAGTGCAGAACAGGGTGAGTGCCAAGTTTCTTCTAGCCTGATATTTGGTTCATCTGCAAGAAGTGACATCAGAGTCTGGCTTCCACCCAGGCCAAGTGAATTGAATGTCTCTAAGCCCAAGGGAAGGTGTCTCCACTACTTGGCAAGTCAGACTGCACAGTCACACTCTGGCAGTGTAGGGTATCTGTGCTTCTGCAAAGGTTGGTGGCTGTGCGGTGTCTCATGAAGTTAGATGGAAGATGAAGGAGTTAGGAGCAGGTGGGGAGCTCTGCCAGCCAAGTTTTTATATCTCCAAATAGACGTGCAATCAGCTCAGAGGAACCTCAGCATTACCAGTAAGGCAGGGGGCTTCCTCCCTCTCCTTCCCCAGTTTACTCCCAAGGAATATGTCCCCTTTGGGGACTCCTTCCTTCTTGAAAGTCGACCTTGATTTCATTTTGTTCCTCAGGACTCTTTGGACCCTTCCTCTGGAAAAGAGCCCCAAACAAGTGTGGAACTGAAGGGGGACTGTTAAGAAGGCCCCTGAAAGCAAGCCTCAGCCTAAATCAATTCTCAGGGCTGTGGTCAGAAGAGCAGCCCAATGGGTGACAGTTCACATCCTTTATCTCATGTCAGCTTCCTTTCAGGAGGGGTGGGGAGGGCAGGTTTTATCATTTTTTACATTTCACAAATGAAGAAACATCCATACATTTATGCGTTCAGTCAGCCAGCCAGTAAGCATTTATCAAACATCTGTTTATGCTTGATTTAATGCTGGGCTCTGTGAATCCAGCAAAACATATATACCATTCTTGTTTTCAGTACTCATAGTTGAGCCACATTCTTCATTGTTTCCTGAAAGGAAAGATGAGTCTTCTGTTAAAAACTAAATCTAAATGTAGACAAACGTCTAAATAGTAAAAACTTTCAAGGTTCTTCTAAACCATTACCTTTACAAACTCATTTCCTCTTTTATGAACAGGTCATGATCTATATATAGAGATGCAGGTTTTTCTATCCATAATCAGTACCCACAAAACCACCTGATAGCTGCTCAGGAATGTCTGATGTCATCGCAACTAAAAAATGAATCAGAGACTTTAGCAGAGAGAGAAGTCACGCTGTATCTCCAAGTCTTCTTGAGACACAAATGTAACTGTGAATGTTAAGAATCTGTAAAAAAAAAAAAAAAAAAAAAGAAAGAAAAAAAATCAATGAATCAATTAGAGATAAAATTTTGTTGCGTTAAGATAAATTTTTAATGATGGACTGAGTTAGCCACATTTTTTATTCTATAAATTCCTACTTGAAGCTTATCCCGGTGCCTAGCTCTGTACAACAACGATCTACCTGAGTTAGCAGCTTTAGAGAAACTTGTCTGTAAAGGACCAGCCAGTAAATGTTTAGGCTTGTGGGCCACATGATCTCTGTTGCAACTATTTAACTCTGCTGTTGTAATGTATGTTTCAAAGGCAGCCATAGACAGCACATTAACAGGTAACGGTGGCTATGTTTCAATACAATTCTATTTATAAAAACCAGTGGTGGGCCAGATTCGGTCCAGGGGCCATGGTTGGCCAACCTTTGCTTTAGAATTTTTTTTCAAGCCATTTCACATTGTTATCTTTTTTGAGTTCTGAGAGTGGACACAGTATGTACCATCTCTGTTCCACAGGTAAGGAAACCAGCTCAGAGAGGGTAAGGTGCCCGCCCACAGCTACACAGGTCAGAGGTGGCAAACCTGGCCATCTCTTGAGTTTTCTAATCCTAAATCTAGTGCTTCATGACCACTGTACACTGCCTATTACACAAAAGAATTACAATTCCTGCCTAAGATAAATCAGGCAAAGCCCATGGTTAGTCTTGTTCTGTTCTAGGCGTCAAAAGCATGGAATTGATCACTTTTTATCCTGCAGACTGGGACATTGTGCAAGAAGCCTATGTTTCTATTTCAGTTTTACCTCAGACAACTTCATGGGTTGTAGTGAGATGGCGGTTCTCTGGAAATCAATCATGCCCTAGGAGGATGCTACAGGTTGGCAGCACCTGTGAGCAAGGATGCAGTTCTTACGTCTTTTGTTTCCTTTCTAGAGCCCACACTCTACCCTCACTAGGTGGACCAAGGGCCGGGTGTACGTTTCTATCATGGGAACAGTGTCTGTCACATAGTAGGTGCTCAATAAATATCTGAATGAACCAAACATCAGGGCAGGAACTCAAGACATGGCCTGATTTAGGTGTCTCACCTGATGATCCTTCTCAATGTTTTCTAGGTAGTTAGCTCTCCAAGGCCTCCCCTGGGTCATTGGCACCAGGGGCCCCTTGTGTCTCACCACCACAAAGCTGTCCCTAGCACCTAACATTACAGACAACGCAGTCGACATGGAAAAAGCAGAGTTTGAGGCTGTGCCCCTCTTTGCTGAGTACAATGAATCCTGCAGGCCATGAACATGACCAAGGAGTCTCACGTCCTCTGGGGCTGAGGAAAGAATTCTCAGGGACTAGCAGTGTGCCCTTCTTTAAGCTGCAAATTCTAACGCCCTGTGCTACAGTTAGCTTTCCCCTATTCAGTTACCTCGTCTTGTTCTATGGGCCTGCTCCAACACGGTTCACTTACAATAGTTAAAACGAACTTCCAGATCTGACCAAGAGTCATCTGGCCCTTGGCAGAGAGCTGTGGCAATCTGGGGAAGAGCCGATTTTACCCTCAGCTTGTAACATACAGAAGACATGTAAGAACAGCCAGCTGCCCACATCTAGGTCTAGACTGTCCTTAAGATGACTCAGGAATACTTACAAAAAGAAGATATTTGTGCATGTGGCTTAATTCTGAAATTTGGAGGATGAGAGGATCTTGCGATGGGTGTTTTGTCCTCGGAGCCTCATGAGGCCCCAAGGCTTGTCATGAGATGCAATATTTTCGGGCTGGGAGAGGAATTCGAGTGCGCCCCAGCTCTCAGTAAGGAGGGCATGAGCCTGGTCAGGTTCTGAAGCCAAAGAACCTGCTATCACTTGTCGCGTCACAAGCAGCGAAGGATTGTTGCTCAGGCTTGGAGGAACAAAAAAGTAAGACCTTGCCTTTCTGTGGCCTCATGTTTGTTTACAAATGTAAATGGAACAGAAGAAACTTGTAGGGGAGGAAATAGGATGAGGCTGGAGTAAGCTTTGCCTGATCACCTATATTAGGAAGAAAAACTCGGGAAAACACAGACCTGAGTAACAGCTTTTGGATCCCTGTAACCTTGGTTAGAGTGCTGGGTCTTCCCCCAGGAAGTGTATGTGCATCTGTGACGACTAAGAACAGATGGAATCAGATTGCCCTAACGTCAGAGAGAGGTGCGGGTGTGTAGCCCACAGCATTCCACCAGGGTTAGTCCGTGGAGGTTAAACACCCAGTGTTAGGCACAGGAGCTTTTGGTGTATGAATCACTCAGAGCAGAGACCACAGTGGGGTCTGAGGACAGGGCCGTTCCAGGAACTGGTCACTAGCAATGCCTGAGGAGCTAAGTACAACACTAAGGGTAAGTTTTTAGAACGTTTTACAGCAATTGACCAAATATTTTTATTTCTCTTAAAACTGAAAACAATTTTTTTTTTAAAGGGCTTGTATTTTGTATCATTTTTTAAATTTCATTTTTCTATTCATTTACTTTCATTAAATTTCTGTGAAAAATTGGAAATAAAAGATTACAGGTCCTTCACTAGTGATAATTTGAGGAGCACCAATTAGATGGCAGGAGGGTGTTCTATGGGGTAGATGGTGAGTCAACAGACAGTCAGGATGAAGGGAACTCAGTGAAAGCCAGGCATCCAAGGAGGGCTTCCTGGAGGAGGCACTCAAATTGGACTTCGAAGCATAGGTGAGATCTTGACAAATGGAGAAGGCCCTCAGGTCACTCCTACCACCATAGAGGAGAAGGTCTTGGTATAGACATGTTCGCAGACAAGTTCATTTCTCTTTTTCTCATTCTCTTCATCTTCCTCTTCTCTGTGGAAACGACAAAGCACTAACAGGAAAAATGAGTTAAATGAACATCCTCTCTCTGTTTCAGGAGCAACAGAGAATCCCGTGGGGTTTTATCCGCGGACCCTGACATGTCTCTATGGTCATCTTTCCGCGGCAGAAGGAAGGTAGGGCAGAAGGACGGGATGGGGGGCTCTTCGCAGCTCCCCAAACAGGACTACGAGGCCCTGAAGAAGAGATGCCTGCGGGACGGCTGCCTCTTTGAAGACAGCACCTTCCCCGCTGCGCTGAGCTCCATCGGCAGGGGGCCTCTGCTGCGGAAGCTGCCTCCCCAGCTGCAGTGGAGGCGGCCTCCGGTAAGGGGCTGGGAAGGAGGCTTCTGAACAACGCACGCAAAGGGTGTCCACCCAGACCTTCCTTCCCAGGGCGCAGGGCTTTCCTCGGATGCCGCGTCTTACTCTCTGTCATTGATCCCATGGAAAGGGAGCAAGGTTAAGTCCTCACATCCTCATTTTCCAGAGAAAATCAAGGGTGATGCTGAGAGGGGCCTAAGATGAAGCTCTCCCTCAGACCGGAAGTACGCAGGGCAGCTGCAGCCAAAATTATGTCTGGGTGCTTTTTGGTTTCATCTGAGATGGCAAGGAATCCTGAGTCACTGCCAATGCCATCGGCCAGGGGGACAAATTTTAACACATCATCACGCCCCTCTCCCCAAATCAGACTCGTGAAGCACATAAATTAAGAAGCTATTAATCAGTTTATAAAAATATTCTTCATTTTAAAAATGCATCAACACTTCCTTTAAAAGGTAACTTTTAAGTGCATTCAAAAGCAATTAATTTCCCCCAAGCTTGAGTTACACATAAGATTCCAGAACATGGTTAGTGAGCGGAGTGAAGTCAACTTGTGCTGCAGAGACTCCCCTTGATTGCTCCCTAACCAGCCATCGCCGTCAAAGGCAGCAGCCCCAGACTTATGAAGTCCCTACTGGGTGTACGATTTCCAGGTACACCTGCTCAGCTAGAGAGCAGCCATGGTTCTACTCCCAGGAATCTTGTGAACTGTTGGCATTCGGTTTGTCGCACACGTGACCTTGGGGGAGCCAGGCCCATGCAAAGACTGAGGGATTTAGGGCTTGCTGTGGCCCCACCGCCATCTCAGCCCACATCTCAGCTCAGAAAGCCAAAGAGGCTGTTATCATGGGGGTTGAGGTGGGAAGGAGGAGTAGGGGGAGACTAGGAATGGGAATAAGAATAGGAAAACTGAGAATGCCCTCTAAAAGAAGTGCTTCCATTTTTAATAGAAGCTCTGTGAAAAGGTATTATTGGTGAAAATGCTGTTTGTTAATATATACACAGAGTTCTCTAGGGCTCTGACTTACATGAGTTTTAAGAAGGAATAAGGAATTCAATGAGCAGAATCTATGTGCCAGATGCTCTGGAACAGCCCTGATTTAACATATATTCTTATACCTATATTCTCCTAAGTCCAGTTCAGGGGTAGGGGGACCCTATTGTTACTGTAGCTCCAGGAGCAGCTTTTTGGTCAGAAGGACAATTCTGTCTGTCCCTGCAGGAACTGCACAGCGATCCCCAGTTCTATTCTGCCAAGACCAAAAGGCTGGATCTGTGCCAGGGATTGGTGGGTAAGTCTGCACAGCTCCTGGAGACACACGCCTGGCACCTGTGAGCCTGGTCTGGCCAAGGCCGAGTGGGCCAGGGAAGAGGAATCAAGAGATCCCAACAGGCAAAATGGCCCGTTCACCTGGACTCACTGTGTCCCGTTCTGGGAAAATGACAGCTGATCCTGTAGGGATGCACGGGGATGTCGAAAGCTGCCTAATGATAATCCTCGTTACTGGTTTTCAGGTCTCAGTTTTGTCCTGGGAAAATGTGCTTGCTCTACTTTAGTTCCCGTAATGAGCCCTTCTGAGCACACCAGCCACCAGATACCCCACAATAGTGTCGAAGAAGGCCTATTCTCACTTCAATTTTCTTTTATAGAGTAATATAAACAACCCTTAGCTCTGAGGGAAAGCACATATGTAGTGGTACTCATTTCACAGATAGGGAGATGGGGTCCAGAGGGTTAAGGTTTTCCCCAAAAGAGGTAAATCATTGTGGCAGGACTTAGAAGTTTGGTTGTGTTGGGTGCAGGTTTCTGAGGATGGGGCATCCAAGAAGGTAGCAGATGATTCAGGAATATGACTCAATTCTTAGTGTCAAGTCTGGATTCCAGCCAATGTCCTTCCCCTTCTCTACACTCTTCTCACTCACTCTCTTCCTCCCTGAGATATAATTCCCTTCTCCTAAGCTAGTTTATAAGCCCAGAAAGGACAGCAATTGGGACAAGGCATTTCTTGCATGCAAATAATCCTCAGTAGATTCATGCAGATACCTGTAGAATGTGCATGCATGTATCGTACATCCATGTGGATACCTGTAGAATGTACATGCATGTATCGTACATCCATGCGGATACTGTGTGCTGTTTGGCTTAGGTGACTGCTGGTTCTTGGCTGCTTTGCAAGCTCTGACTTTGCACCAGGACTTCCTGAGCCGAGTCGTTCCCCTGAATCAGAGTTTCACTGAGAAGTATGCTGGCATCTTCCAGTTCTGGGTGAGTGTCCCCCTGTTGCCCCGTCCTAGAGGTGTACATAGAGAAGAAGGTCCTTGGAGGAGTCACGTCTCTGTCTCCTGGGCTGACCACCTTCCATGGCAATCTTCACTCACCAGTGGGCACTCTCTCCTTCCAGTTCTGGCACTTTGGGAAGTGGGTTCCTGTCGTGATAGATGACCGACTGCCTGTGAATGAAGCTGGCCAGCTGGTCTTTGTCTCTTCTACCTACAAGAACTTGTTCTGGGGGGCTCTTCTTGAAAAGGCCTATGCTAAGTAAGACAAAGAATATTCCCTGTCCCTCCTTCACCCCTCCCCGACTCTTTGTCTCTCATCAATATTGAGGGAGAGCAAGAGGAGGCAGGTAAAGTTTATGAAGTGAGATACTGACACAGGACTCAGTGAATACAGAAGTGTTATATCCAGAGTCTTTTATGTAGGGATCACTCCATCTGAACAGTGGTCAGGAGTTTTGCCTTCCCTAATGGATAGAATTGTTAGCAGAGACAGGAACTCCCCCTTTGCCCCTGGAGTGGAAAGAAGGGGTAGCAGGCACACGCCCAGGGAATAATCAAGCACAGGGCTCACGAGGACCATTGGGACCATCCTGGGCTGCAGTATAAATGCCCCTTCCCTTCTCCTCCCAAATTTACTCCTTTCCTGGGCAGGCTCTCTGGCTCCTATGAAGACTTGCAGCGTGGACAGGTGTCCGAAGCCCTTTTGGACTTCACCGGAGGGGTGACAGTGACCATCAAACTGGCAGAAGCCCCTAGAAACCTCTGGGACATCCTAAGCCGAGCCAACTATAGCAGAACCCTCATCGGCTGCCAGACTCACTCAGGGGTGAGACCGGGTTGGGCACTGGCAGATTGTCCTTCTCCCCTGCTGCCATCCCCTTCACCTGCCAGTTGCTGCTCACACCTGGGTGTGGCTCCAAGACTTCACCACTCCTGCATCTACAGTCCTGATGTTCAAAGCAGAGCAGCCTCAGGGCTGGGAAGGCCACTGTAGGATGCAGGTAGTGAGCAGAGAAGGGAGCTGGCAGTTGAATGTCAACCACATGCATGGTGTTTTCCGAGCATAGTTGGTCTTTACTATATAATTTAGTAACAACCAAGAACATGGAACTGGAGTAGGGAATCCTGGGTTCGGCTGTGTCTCCACCAATGACCATTGTGTCACCTCTCATGACAACTTAGTGGCTCTGAGTCTGAGTTTGTCCTCTGTAAAGTGAGGCTATAATCACCGTAGAGTGGCACCCTGACTTAAAGGCTCAAATGAGACTGTGGGTGCTATAAGGAGCTATGAAAACTGTAACACAGTGCAGTGTAGTGCGGGTTTCTCCCACCCCCTCTTTGTAACCCCTTGTTCCAGCCAGATGGGTCTCCATGACTCCTGGATAAGCTCTACACAGCAGAACACTGACAGGAGTGCTCTTGTCTCTACAGGATGAGAGGGTGCTGGAGAACGGGCTGGTGGACGGCCATGCCTATACTCTCATAGGAATCAGGAAGGTGGGTGGAATGACACCCTTCTATTTCCCTGCAGCCTCTCTCTTTCTCCCAGGGCTTCTCTCCAGTGCCTGGGGTCATGTTGGTGAATGTTATTATTTGTGCTCAGTCATGAGGGGTGGGGCATAAATTCTCTGGAGGGTCCTCTAGGTCCTGCCAAAGCAGGTGGTATGCCTATACTTCTGTACCTATTTTCTGGGGTGAAGTGGTGAGTCCAGCTTCTGCTGCCATCACCACACCATCCCAACCTCTCTTCCATGGGGAAGACCCAGGCAATTGGCCATCCATCTCTGCTGTGGCTTACAACCCTTCCTTGAGCTTCACTTTGCTCTGGGCTACCCGTGATAGCTATTATAACTGGGTCTTCCCTCCCAAATGCCTGCTTCTTTCTCACTTGCTCCTTTTCAGCAGTCTCCCAGTTTCCTTCCACTGCTAGTTATCTGTTGAGCTCTATTAAGCATTGATGGAAAGCGGAATCAGAAAGAGACACTGACTTATGGTCAAGTATGGAGATAAACCATAAGGAAAAAAGTAGAAACTGAGAGAAGAAAGCATAGACAGAAGGTGTTAAGGGTTCAGAGGTAGGAGAGAAGACATTTCCCTGGTTGGGTTGGAGTAGAGTTAGAAAAGGCTTACTTAATAGAGAAGGTGATATTGAGTTTGTCCCCCAAAGATGGGTAGATTTGTATGAGGAGAGAAGGGCATTCCTGGCAGAGTGTGCAAAGTGTGGAGGTAAAAGATCAGTGGGTTCCATTTTAAAGAAACTCTGATATCCTCTAGAAAGCTTGACTTCTCAAAAGTTTCCCAGTTCCCTTTAATTCTGTTTCAAATTTCTTGAACTCAACTCACACCTGACTTCTTCTTCTTTCCCTAGATCTCCATCAATCATGTTTGTGTGTATACTAAAAACTTTTAATTTTTCATATTTATTTAACAAAATTTATATTTTGTTAATATTCACATGTTTCTATTTATATATTTTTATATTTATTTAAAAATATTTAACAAAATTTAGCACTTATTATGTGCTAAATACTCTCCTATATGCTTTACAAACATTAACTCAATCTGCACAACCACCCCCTGAGTCACTGTCTTCATGTCCTAGTGCTTTCACAACAACTACCATAAAGTGGGTGGCTTAAAACCACAGAATTTATTCTTTCATGGTTCTGAAGGCCAGAGTCATTTGGGCCTCACTCCCTCCGAAGGCTCTGGGGCAGGGTCTTTCCTTGCCTCTTACAGCCAATGGCGGCTCCCAGAATTCCTCAGCTTGGGAAGCATAGCTCCAATCTTTGCCTCGTCTTCACATGGCCTTCTCCTCTGTCTTCCTCCGCTTTTGTTGTCATTTGATTTAAGACCCACCGTAATCCAGGGTGATTTCATCACAAGATTCTTCACTTAATTACATCTGCAAAGACCCTTTTTACAAATAAGATCACACTGACAGGTTCTGAATAGACACATCTTTTAAGGGGCCACCATTCAATTTTTTAAAAAAATTTTAATTAAGTTTATTGAGGTAACATTGCTTAATACAATTATATAATTTTTAGGTATACATTATAATTTGACATCTGTATATTCTATTGTGTGTTTAACACCCAAAGTCCATTTTCTTTCAGGTACCATATATTTGATCCCCTTTACCCACTTCACCCTCCCCCAAACCCTATATTTGACCCTTTTACCCCATCTACCTCCCTCCTCCTCCCCTACCCCACTAGGAACCACTAGTCTATAGTCCATGTCCATGAGTCTCTGTTGGTTTGTCCAGTTTATTTGTTGCTTTTAGGTTTATATCCCACATATAAGTGGTATCATGTGATTTTCAATTTTTCCTGGCTGGCTTATTTTGCTTAGCATGATTATCTCAAGGTCCACCCATGTCGTCGCAAATGGCAATGTTTCATCTCTTCTTATGGCTGAGTAATATTCCATTGTACATATGCACCACAGCTTCCTTAGCCAGTCATCTATCATAGGACACTTTGGTTGCTATCATCACCTGGCCACTGTAAATAATGCTGCTATGAACATCGGTGTGCAAAATATCTTTTTAGATATGGGTTTTCAAGTTTCTGGGAGTAAATACCCAGTAGAAGGATTGCTGGATCATATGATAGATCAATTCTTAGAGTTTTGAGGAATCTCCATACTGTTTTCCACAGTGGCTGTGCCAATTTGCAGTCCCACCAGCAGTATATGAGGGTTTCTTTTTCTCTGCATCCTCTCCAACATTTGTTAACACTTGTTCTGTTGATTATAGCTATTCTAACAGGGTGAGAATGTATCTCATTGTGGTTTTGATTTGCATTTTCCTAATAGCTAGTGATGTTAAGCATCTTTTCATATGTTTGTTGGCCATTTGTATGTCCTCTAGGGAGAAATGTCTGTTCAGGTCTTCTGCCTGTTTTTTGATTGGATCATTTTTTTTTGTTGTTATTGACTTATATGAGTTCTTTGTATATTTTGGATATTAGGCCATTATCGGAGGTGTTGCTTACAAATATATTTTTGCATTTGAATGGTTTTCTCTTTACCTTGTTGACGATTTCTTTTGCTGAGCAGAAACTTTTTAGTTTGATGTGGTCCCATTCATTTATTTTAGCTTTTACTTCTCTTGCTTTTGAGGTCAGATTCATAAAACCTCATTAAGTCCAAGGTCCTTGAGTTTTGTTCTTATGTTTTCTTCTATGCATTTTATTGTTTCAGGCCTTATATTCAGGTTCTTAATCCATTTTGAGTTAAGTTTTGTCCCGACCCGCAGGACAGTCAACGGGGTCCCCAAGCACTGAAAGAGAAAGGGGACAAAAACATGAAGAATGGAGACAAGACAGGCTTTCTGATCAAGTCTCATTTATTGTAGGTAGGGGTAGAGTATATAAGGGGGAGGAGGATTTGCGTAAGCACGGTTGCCTTGGATACCAAACCAGAGAACATTTCATTACCTTATATGACCAAAAAATACAGGAGTGTCCTGGGAGAGGAGGGGGCTGCAAGGTCAGATTAGTTTAAGCAAATGGCTCAAGGGGCCCAGGGCATGTCAGGGCATTCAGGGCAACTGACTTTATGCTGTCTATCCTATCAAATAGCACAGGGCGAGGCAGACCCTGTCCCAAGGCGAAGTTGCCTAGATCTCAGGTATGAGAACCTTGATAAGAACAGCTCCCCACAAAGTTTGATGTGTGGTGATAGACAGTAGTCCAGTTTCATTCTTTTGCAGGTGTCTTTCCAGTTTTCCCAGCACCATTTATTGAAGAGGCTTTCCTTTCTCCACTGTATGTTTTTGGCTTCTTTGTCAAAAATTATTTGCTCATATAAATATGGGTTTAGTTCTGGACTCTTGATTCTGTTCCACTGGTCTGTTAAGTCTGTTTTGCTGCCAGTTCCATACTTTTTTGATTACTGTCGCTTTGTAGTATATTTTGAAGTTGGACAGAGTGATGCCTCCAGCCTTGTACTGTTTTCTCAGGATGGCTTTGGCGATTCGGGGTCTTTTGTGTTTCCATACAAATCTGATGATTTTTTGTTCTATTTCTTTAAAAAATGGCGATGGAATTTTGATGGGGATTGCATTCAGTCTGTACAATGCTTTAGATAATGTGGTCATTTTACCTGTATTGATTCTTCCAATTCAAGAACACAGAATATCTTTCCATTTCTTTGTATCTGCTTTGATTTCTTTTAAAAAGGTCTTATAGTTTTCATTATATAGGTCCTTCACTTGTTTAGTTAAATTTATTCCTAGGAATTTTATTCTTTTTGTTGCAATTGCAGAAGAAATTATTTTTCCCAATTCTTTTTCTGATGCTTCATTATCAGAGTATAGGAACACTATGGATTTATGAATGTTGATTTTGTATCCAGAAACTTTATTGTATTTGCTTATTGTTTCTAGTAGTGTTCTTGTGGAATCTTTAGGATTTTCTATATAGAGAATCATGTCACCCACAAATAATGACAGTTTGACTTCTTTGTTTCCTATTCGAATGCCTTTTATATCTTTCTCTTGCCTGATTGCACTTACTAGGACCTAACAGTGGTGGTAGGGACAGCCTTGCCTTGTTCCTGATCTTAGAGGGAAGGTTTTTAGTTTTTCACCATTAAGTATAATGTTGGCTGAGGGTTTGTCATAGATGGCCTTTATTATGTTAAGTTTCTTTCCTTCTATACTGATTTTGTTAAGTGTTTTGATTATAAACAGATGCTATATCTTGTCAAAAGCTTTTTCTGCACCTATTGATGTGATCATATAATTCTTATTTTTTAAAATTTTTAATGTGGTATATCACATTAATTGATTTGTGTATGTTGAACCATCCCTCTGCCTCTGGAATGAAGCCCACTTGATCATGGTGTATAGTCTTTTTAATTTGTTGCTGTATTCAGTTCACTAGTATCTTATTTAGGATTTTTGCCTCTGTGTTCATGAGAGATACTGGTCCATAGTTTTCTTTTTTTGTATTATCTTTACCAGGTTTTGGTATCAGAGTAATATTGGCCTCATAAAATGTGTTGGGAAGTATTGATTCCTCTTTGATTTTTTGGAAGAGTTTGAGAAGAATGGGTATTAAATCTTCTTTGACTCTTTGGTAGAATTTACTGGCAAAGCCATCTGGTCCTGGACTTTTTCTTTTTGGTAGGTTTTTGATAATTGTTTCAATTTCCATACTGTGGATCAGTCTATTCAGATTTTCCAGATCTTCTGATTCAGTCTAGGAAGGTTGTATTTTTCTAAGTACTGGTTCATTCCTTCTAGGTTATTAAATTTGGTGTTCTATACTTTTTCATAGTATTCTTATATGATCTTGTATATTTCTGTGATGTCGGTCATAATTTCCTCTCTTTCATCCCTAATTTTGTTTGTATTCTTTCTCTTTTTTCTCTAATGAGTTTAGCCAGGGGTTTGTCAATTTGAATAACCTTTTCAAAGAACCAGCTATTTGTTGCATTTATTTTTTCTATCTTTTTGTTGTTGTTGTTGTTTGCAATTTTATTTATTTCTGCTCTAATTTTGATGATTTCTTTTCTTCTGCTGCCCTTAGGCTTCATTTGTTCTTCCTTTTCTAGTTTTTTAAGATGAAGTGTTATGTTGTTTATTTGAGCTCATTCTTGTTTTTGGAGGTAGGCCTTTAATGACATGAACGTTCCTTTTATAACTGCTTTTGCCGTGTCCCAAAAGTTTTGATATGTTGTACTATCATCATGATTCGTTTCTATGTATCTCTTGATCTCTCTTTTTATTTCCTCTCTGACCTAGTTATTCTTCAGTAGCATGTTGTTTAATCTCCATGAATTTATGGTTCTTCCTGATTTCTTTCTGCAGTTGAACTTTAATTTCAAAGCATTATGGTCAGAGAATATGGTTAGCATGATTTCAACCCTCTTATATTTGTTGAGGTTATCTCTGTGTTCCAGTATGTGGTTGATTCTTGAGAATGGCCCATGTTCACTAGAGAAGAATGTATAAGCAGCTTTTTTTGGAGATGGAAGGCTCTATAAATGTCAATTATGTCCAGTTGGTCTAATGTGTCATTTAAGGATGTCATTTTCTTATTGATTTTCTGTTTGGATGATCTGTTCATATCTGACAGTGGGATTTTTAGGTCCCCTACTACAGTAATGTTTTGGTCTGTTTCTTCTTTAGTTCTGTGAGACCATTCAATCTTTTACAGCATATATGACTATTAGTTTCATTTTACAGATCAGGAATAGTCACAGAGAAGTTAAGTTACTTGTCCTAGGTCTCACAGTTAGTCAGTAGCAGAGCCATTTTTTCCTCTACCAACTTTCAGGGCCTCTGACCTTTTGTTTCAAGGTCTCATCACAGACATGCATCTCACTCAAATATCTGTAATGTTTGCAGTTGGCTCTCGGTCCAGCCCACCTAAACTGCTTTTTCTGTGCAGGTGACCTGCAAAAGTGGACCTGAATATCTTGTCAAGCTGCGGAACCCCTGGGGGAAGGTCGAATGGAAAGGAGACTGGAGTGACAGGTAAACTTTTGAAACTGGCTGGGAAGGGTGAAGAAGGGGTAGGTGAAGCCTGCAAAGGAGGTTGCCATTGCACACAAGGTCAAAGGTGTTCTTCCTTTGGTCTCAGGCTGGATCAGGAAAGCTTTCAGATTGTGAAAGTCAGTCTCTCACATTTCTAAAATGTTTAATGATATATAGATTGTTTTCTCATCAATTATAGTAATTAAAGTTAATGTTTATTGAGAGCTTGCCAGAACTGTGTAAGTCCTTTCAATTTTTATTATCTCATTTAATCCTCTAAACAATGCTCATATGAGGTAGGTAATTTCATCCCCATTTTACTGATGAGGGAACTGATGCTTAGTTTAAGTGAATTACGTAAGGTCTCATGGCATGACTCAACTGAGATCTTTGCTGTCTAGTCCAGTGTTCTTCCCCTAGCATGATTCAGTGCACTCTTGGACTTTTTGAGTCAGAGCTAAACAGATCCTGGCTGGCCCCTACATTCCAGTTACATTTAATGACCTCTGAGTATTCTGTCTAGATGCACACATTTAGGTTGTTTCTGCCTAAAGAAAACCCTAAAGGGATGTGGGTGTTATAGTCTATAGACTCTCTGTAGGACACAGGCAAAAAGGGAGACCAAGTGGTAAAGTCTTTCTCTCTCTTGCTAGGAAGATTATACTACTTGACTCTATATAACACTTTAAAGTACAGAAACATTATCACTTAATCATTATAAGAAATGAAGGTTCAGAAAAATAAGTTGACTTCTACTCCTCATAGGATGTGCTGCACTAAATTTATTATACATTAATAAAAAGAATTGTCAAAGAAACTGGGTCTATGAGGAAAAATAGCATCCAAAAACATAAAAATTCTAAAGTGTTACCAAAATATAGCATCATAATGTTGTTGGTTTTGGCTTGTTTCATAGATGAAGAAGTACTTATATTAGAGGTAGGTGATGGATTAAATTAGTTTTGTTAGTTGTATAATCTTGGACAAGGTTTTTTATTTCTCTGAGCCAGAGGTGTGGTGAGAATGAAATAAAATGATGAGCTTTTATTCCACAGTGTCTAATCTGCAATTAATGCCATCAGTGTGTTTTTCATTTTAGATATTATGTTTTTTAATTTTAGAGATTCCATTCGAGAATATCAGCCACTTCTCCCCTCATTATGTCTATAGTTTCCTCTATAACCTTGAGAATGGAACATATAATAGCTGTTTTATTGTCTTTATCTGCTAATTCCATCATCTCTCTTATTTCTATGTCTGTTTCTACTACTTTTATTCCTGGTCATGGATCACATTTTCTACCTTGTCATATGCCTACCAATTTCTTATTGGATTCTGGACATTGCAAATTTAAGTTTATGAGTGCTGAATTTTGCTGCATTCCTTTAAAGAACATTGGGCTTTTTTAGGCAGGTGGCTAAATTGCCTAGGGATTATTTTGATACTTTGAAGTTTTATTTTAAAGCTCTTTTAAAGCAGATCTAGAGAAATCTTTATTCCAGAGATAATTTGACCCCACTATTAAGGGGCTGACCCTTTGGTATCTATATTAAAGACCCCATGCAATCAACAAGATCTTTCAACTCTGGCTGGTGGGAAATTAAATGATTCCCAGCCCTACTTCAGCTCTGGGTATTATTCTCCATATAGTCCAGTCTTGTGGGGTTTTACTTGTGTATGCAAGATTTGATTTCAGCCAAAGATTCGAGGGAACCCCTGTGTTCTCTAGAGGAAGTTCTTTATGTAGCCCCTTCTCTCAGGCACTTTCCCCAGCAAATTCTGACTGTCTTGACCTCCCTGGACTCCAGACTATCTCCTGCACTCAGCAGGATGGCTAGGTTGTTTTTGGGTTTTGCTTCCCTGCATCATGCTCAGGGACTTACTTCCAGGCAGGAGTCGAGGCAATGCTAGGGATCACCTCATTTGTTTCCCTCCTCTTGTCCTGTGCTGTCTGCTGTTTAATATCTGAAAAACATTGTTTCTTATATTTTGTCCCATTTTTAGTTGTCTATGGTATGAAAGTGATACAGGAAAGCCTTATTCCTTTATGGCCAGAAATAGAAGTCCAAAATGATAGACTTTGAAAAATAAGTAATTCCAGTGTAGATTAAAATGCTAGCTCTGACATTTAATAGCTTTGTGATTTCAAGCAAGTAAATTAATCTCTTTTAACCTCAGTTTCCTAATCTCTAAAATGGCAATAAAAATCTCTGCCTTGCAAAGTTGTTGTTAGCTTTAAATGAAATAGACTATGTTAACAGCCTAACCAGAACTTGGCTCACAGTGATGAATTAATGTCACATGTTACTTTTTATAATTTAGGATGTGAGATTTAGCTGTCTGTAAAGCAGCATGAAGATGAGAATAAATAACAACACTGTAGAGCATTTACTAAAGACTTTCTCACACGTCCTCTGCAGTCCCTTCACTCACAAAAACATTTCTGTTTTCAGCTCAAGTAAATGGGAACTATTGAGCCCTAAGGAGAAGATTGTGCTGCTGAGAAAAAATGATGATGGCGAATTCTGGTATTTGACTTTGGGACTTGGGACAAATGCCCTGGCTTACATTTGGTCATCCAACCAGCAAATATTTATTGGGTTCCTCATGTATGCCAGGCATCTCTTATACAGAAATCAAGATCTTTCAGGGCAGCGGAACCTAACCTTTTTGGCACCAAAGCAGCCGATGCTGCTTCTGGGTGTCTATTTCCCTTTCCTTTTGCTTTTCACCTTTGCTATTAACTCCCACCCTTGTTTCTGTGGACTCCTCTTTTCCATTACCCATCCTTTCCAGACTGCTGCAATCCCCTTTCTTTGTAAGTCACCTTTGAACTCAATATCCCTGCAAATACTATTATTTCCACTTTATAGATAAGTAAACTGAGCGTCAGACAACTCCTATGAGAATCTAATGCCCGATGATCTGAGATGGGGCTATGGCAATGACACTAGTGCTAGGGAGATTCACTTGCCTCCTGTTGTGCAGCCCAGTTCCTAACGGGCCACGGAGCAGTACCAGTCCAGAGCACAGGAGTTGGGGACTCCTCCTGTAGAGGCTCACAGTCTAGCAGGGCTACTGGTCCTGCAAATGAACAGTCACAGCTTTTGTGACGAGAGCAGTGACCACCAGCATGAAGCTTCGTGGGCGCTCAGAGCAGAGTCTGGTGGTGGCTCCCTCTTCTCTGACTTCTGCTTTGCTCTCAGTCACTCAGTACACTTGATCCCAAGCTTGTGCCTTTCCTGGCCTAGAAAAGGAGATGATGAAAGAAGGAACTACAAAGTCTTACCAAACTCTAAGCCACATCATCTGTGCCATCCAGAGTGCAATAGCACTACTCTCACTCACTCCAAAGCCACTCTCATTATGAAAGATCATCCAAACACCCTGTGCTGATGCTGCTCCTAGGTGTCTATTTCCCTTCCTTTTGCTTTTCACCTTTGCTATCGACTTCCACCCTTGTTTCTGTGAACTCCTCTCTTCCATTACCCATCCTTTTCAGACTGCTGCAAGCCCCTCTCTTTGCAAGTGGTCATTGAACTCAAGATCCCTGCAAATACTATTATTTCCACTTTACAGATAAGTAAAGTGAGCGTCAGACAGTTCAGATACCATGCCTTGATTGCACAGTTCGCAAGTAGGTTAGCAAATATCAGTTAATGATTGAGAACTGATTTATGCAATTCTTGTTGAACATTTTTAAATCAATTGACTAGTTATGAATGCCTTAGTTCAGCTTTATCACGGCAATCAGCAAAATGGAAACATTCCTCTCAGGCAGCCATTGGACAAGGCTGCCTCCAGCCACAGGGAGGAGTTTCGGCAGCTCCTCCAACCTGTGATGGACCTTCACCCTGGTCGAGCTAGCCCCACTCTCATGGGTCCAAGGCCTGCTGGGCTCTGCACACGGGCATGGAGGGTGGAGGCCTGGGTCTGGGGGAGGGCTGGAATGCCCACTGCTGAGTCCCTAGCTTTACCTGATAACTAGAAATCATCTCATTCTTCTCTTTGTACTGTTGTTCCCCCTTCCTCTCCACAGGATGACACTTAAGGACTTTAAAGTACATTTCAAACTACTGGTCATCTGTAAACTGACCCCAGGCCTGCTGGGTCAGGAGGTGGGGAAGAAATGGTCGTACACCATGCAGGAGGGGAAATGGGAGAAGGGAACCACAGCTGGTGGCCCAAGGAAGTCACTCCACGGTGAGTGTGTGCACAGGAGCCAGGGTGCTTGGGTCTAACGTGGCAGCTTTTCCAGGCAAGGGTGAGAATGTGGGCAGAGCCACATGGATGGCTGAGCAGCTTGTGCCCTGCAAAGGGCATATGGCCAAGCTAACTGCTCTGGCCCTGGGTCGTGTCCACTGAGAAGGTGGGGCATCTTTGGTCCAAATTTGCACAAAGGCATGGAAATCTCAGTCAAGCTGCCAGCCTGTTGAGGCTCTGTCTTTCCAGAGGGTGCTTTTTCCTCATCAGCACCAGGAGGCCACAGGGACATACGCATGATGAAAAAGTGGGTTAAATCTTGCTTTGCTTTCAGGACCAGGTGATCAATATGCTGAAATAACCATTCCTTAACAGGCAGGATGAAAATAGTAATGATATCAGATATTGTCAGGCTTGTCCTGCCTAGAGTTTGGGAGGGATCAAGGATTCCCAGGTCATCGGTCCCAGGAGACAAACATGTCTAAATTCGTAAAATGGAAGTTTTGGTGACTGTCCCTTAAGACCACAGGGTATGATCTCAGCAGGCCGGGGTGACTTTGGCTCTGGTGTCTCCCTCTCCCTGCAGTATGCCCCCTAAAGGCTGAAGCTGTCCTTAACCTAAGGCTGGGATCATGGGCATGGTCTCCTCAGTTAGTTAATGCTGTCACTTACTTAGGCAGCAAACATTTACAGGGCACGAAGTTTGTGCCTGGCACTGTGCTGTGCAAAGGGGCTGCATGGTGTGAATAACTCATGGTCATGTGTTTGTAGGATATCCTGGGGTGGTAGAGGTGAGATGGGAGGGGTTAGGGCTGAGGGTGCAGAGACCTTAACTCTGTCCAGGTGGACCTCCGGGTGGGAAAACTGGGGCAGGTGCCCTGGGTCTGGGCACCTCTAGGTGGTTTGGGAAGCAACATGCTAGGGGAACCTCCCTTACCTTGCTCTGTTCTGCCCAGACACATTTTGGAAGAACCCACAGTTCTTGCTGTCTGTCTGGAGGCCCCAGGAGGGCAGGACATTCCTGATGCCCTGCAGTGTGCTGGTGTCCCTGATCCAGAAGCCCAGGTACAAGCACCGCAACTGGAATTCTCACCTCGCCATCGGCTTCTACCTGTTCAGGGTAGGTGGTATTCTGGGGCATGTGGCCTCTTGTGGGGTCTCCAGCCTTTGTCCTTTCTTCTTATTTCCTGTCCTCTTCACCCTCTGTCTCTGGCCTGGGGACAAATCCTAGCTCTGCCCCTTAGGAATATGTGATTTAAAACAAGTTACTTCCTCACCTTGAGCATCAGTTGATCTGTAAAATGATATTTATGCAAAGAGTAGAGTAAAAGATCATGTGACAGTACTTATTATGGTGACCAGCATATAGTTAATACAATCCATACTGGTTTCCTTTTTCTCTTCCAAAAAGCCAAGATTATCTTTCTTCACCCATTTCCAGAATTCCTGGTGATGGGTTAAAAGGTCACTGACCAGAACAGTGAATGGGGGAAGGGGTCGTCTTAGAGTCTTCTTGTTTTTTAGCCTCCATTAGAGTTTGTGCCTGTGAAAGAGCTGGATCCACTGCCTAATGAGGTCTCTCTTTTTTGTTTTTCAGATGAGCAAGGTGAGTTTCACACTTGACCAGCTGGCGCTCGTTTGGAGTGATAGCACATGTGGCCAAACCACAGCTAGGTCCTATTTGCCGGTAGCAGCCTTCTGCAAGGAGCTATGAGACTCTCTGCAAATAATGCCAACTGCCTATGTGTGTGGAAGAAAAAAGTTTCTGTTGCTCTTTTTTATCCAAGGAGTGCAAGAAAGTCTAATACATCTGCAGAGATGTCTCTGAGCCTGGTATAGAGCCAATAAATCTTAGAATGTATTAAATCTCTACATAAATACATACCTAAGGCTAATATTGAAGACTGTCACAGCAAAGGAAGGCTGATAAATCACAGCCTTGCCTGAGTTATGAAGCCCATAGTAAAATAGATCAATAACATATAAGATATCAGGAGACCATGCAGCCCACTTCTTTGGGGACAAGGGACAGTGTATTAGAAAATGGGACAGAAGCATGGGCAGAGGACAGCTCAGTATTTTAGCTGCAGTGATAGCCTGGAGGAATCAGTTAAGAAGACCTGAGGCATTCCAGCCTCTGAAGGGTGGCAGCTATTTTTTGCTTCCACCCAAAACACTAGGAATGAAAACTTTAGTTTTCTCAGATTGGACTAAACATTATAAAAGGATTTTTATGAAAAAACCTTTTTATTGGGTGTCTTGGGTCAATTTTGGTCTTTTCCTCCTGTGGCAACACTGAGGGATCCCAAAGTTGTTCTTACTTAAAAAGAAAAAGATGGCGTGTGTGTGTGTGTGTGTGTGTGTGTGTGTGTGTGTATCATGCCTATTTCCAAACAGAATTTGGGTCAACCTAAATAAAATTGTAAGCAGAACAAAACTGGTTAAAATTTAAAAGACAAGAAAAAAGAAATAAGGGACAGGTAAGCAGTTGATTCTACCAAGAAAACTAAACTTAGATAGATAATGTGGCTGGTCATAAAATTTAGTTCTGCGTTTCCTAACAGTCAAGGCAAAGGTGGCACAGGATGATTCCCTCGTCCTAATTGTCCGAAAAAAAAAAAAAAGAAAGCATATGTCTTCAGAGATGCATTTTGTTTCCCCAGTCCTGAATGGAATCTGTGAAACATGTCTTTATGTGGATGACTAGTGTCTTTGTTAGCTGCTGTGTATACGCAGGAGAGAGGATTCTTCGTTTGGACCTCCTCTTCCTCCACATCCCTGAGCGACAGCAAGGGAAAAGGGAGTCAGAAAGAAAAATAAAGAAAAAGGGAGAAATAAAGGAGGGGGAAAGGGTAGGAGGGAGGGAGAGAGAGAAAGAGAAAGAGACAGAGAGAGAGAAAGAATATGAGATAAAACAAAAACAATATACACATCCAGGCAATGTCAGAAGCAGAGTCCCGATTCAGGCCTTCTGAGCTCTTGTCCAGTCCTCTTTCCCTTTTATGAAGCTGTGCTTACTGAGATGACATGGAAGGTTCAGTTAATCTGTACATAGCTGTTATGATGTAAGTGGGGAGATGGTTGGTGGCCTATCTGTATCTGTGACCATAACTATGTCATAATCAATCTTGAAAGTATATCGCATACATGAAGGCAGCCTCCAGAAGTGTAAAGAACATGGGCATTGGAGCTCGGTTGCCCTGAATTCCAGTCCTGGATAGACCTCTTACCAATTTGGTGACTTTGGGCAGATGACTTAACTTACAAAGTACAGACACAATGACATCCCTCATGTCCTTTTGTAGGTAATGTTTTCGATGTAATAGCTAATCAGTTGACATGTTTTTATTCAGCCCACATAGAGTTCCAGCAAAGGTGCCCAATCCTGGCATGTTCTATTTTTCTGTCTCCATTCCCCAACCCTTTATGCCATCATCCATTGGTCAGACTGAATTTGGCAAATAAGAGGTCACCTTAGTCTTCAGGCCAGGTCGCAAACCCTGGGTAATCACCTTAACTTGTGCCCTTCTGTCTTCCACCCACAGTTCTATGATGACCAGAGGAGACTACCCCGCGAGTTCTTCTTAAAAAATGATCCCCTTAGTTTCCCTGAGGCCTTCCTCACAGAGAAGGAAGTGAGTCAGGAGCTGTGGCTGGAGCCGGGGACGTATCTCATCGTGCCCTGCACGTCGGAGGCCCGCCAGGCATCAGAATTTGTCCTCAGAGTCTTCTCCAGGAAGCACATCTTTTAGTAAGAGCACAGGCTTCTACCAGAAGTTGGGGCCCCCTGGAGCCAGGGTGAGGAGGATGAGGTGGAAATGGCAGAGGAAAGGGTCTCTGTGGCCAATAACAAAGAGCAATAGGGAGAGCAGGAGAACAGGGCAGCTCTCTGCATGGAGAACATCTTTCCCTTCTTCCTTCTGACTCTCTTTCTACTAGCAAATGAACACTCTGCTGAACATTACAGAGAAAAAGATAGAACGGGTATGGCCCTTGCCCTCCAGAAGCTCAAGGTCTGGAAGGGAAACGGAAACATGAGCAATTATTTATGCAATACTATGTCCAGTGGAAGCATTTATCTGCACAGGGTGTTAGAAGAGCATCAAAGAGGAGCATCTAAAGCAACCTTCGATAGTCCTGGGGGAAGTAGGAGTGGCTTCTGGGAAGTGGTGATTCCAAAAGATGCATAGAGGTAGTTCAGATGAGGGGGTTTCTGTCATCAACCAGTAGGCTCAGACACTGCTAGTGTATGCAGGTGAATCAATGTTTACCCATCTCGGCCAAACTTATTCTTTTGCCTATGATCATTTTGACATGATAGCCCTTCAGTTTGGAATCCAGTTGTCATTTTCTTTCTTCATGTTTTGGCCATAGATAGATTGACTTGACCTCAGGCCTCACTGCCCTGTCAGACTGCTGCATCTTAAAACATGAGTAGGAATATTTAGATGATGGTGGGGGAAAGTGAAGGGCATGCCGAGCAGAGGGCTTGGTGTGAGCAAAGGCATGGAGATGGGAAACAGCACCGGGCATGTGAGGAGTTGCAAGCAGTGTGCGGTGCCATGTGGTTGGACTGTACACTTCAAGGAGAAGCGGGAGGTGAGACGTGGGGGCTGGACAGGCCCACATGGTGCATCAGTAAAGGAACTTGGAAGAGTTCCTAGGGAAGGGACAATGGGAACCCAAGGTTCCCAAGATGATCCCTCAGAAGGAATTCTGTCTTTGTTTTCCCTCAGTGAAATTGGCAGCCATTCCAGTGTTGTCTTCTCTAAGGTAAGCAGTAGGGTAGAATTCCACGTGGGACTGTTGAAAGCCAGGATGGTGGGTTTCTCCCCTCATGGTCAGAGATTGGGGGAGGAGGTCCTCAGATCCCACAGACACTACTCCGTGACACACATACCACATTATCTACTGTGCCCTAAGAGAACCCAGGTTCTTTTGTTTTTGCACCAAGACAACTGCCCTTCTGATCGGATCCTTGTTATTGAGGGCTCAGAGCCCCAGATATGTGAGTTACACCTCCACTTTCTTCTGCCTCTCTCTGCCTGGCATTTCTCTTGCTTGTTACTGTTTAATGGAAATGAGAATTGGAGAAACAAGGGATGTATGAATGCTGGGGCAGAAAATTTAAGACAGTGTTCAAGGTCAAATTTCCACACTTCAGGGACCTGGGGTTCATGTGACATAAGTGTGTGCATGAGAGTCCATGTATTCAGATGAGTGACTAAGTCTCTCTATGTGTCTGTCCTTGCAGGAAATAGAAGACCAAACAGCAGGGCAGGATGAGTTCTTCACCAAACTCTTTGAAAAGGCAAGTTGACCAGGCGTGGTAGCCAGATGTGGGCAGAGCAGGGGACAAAGTGGAGCATGTAGTTCTATGGAGTATGTGGAGTTTACACTCCTGACCCTGTGTGTAAACTGTGATTTAAGGCTACCTATTCCTCAGACTGCCACTTTCTATTCAAGTCCTCACATTTTTTGACAAAGGAGTGGAGCTATTGTTTCCAGAAGTGTCCTGTAAATTGCATATCTGTTCTTGGAAGCTATATTAATTAGTCATAGGAGAAACCATTTTAATCTTTTATGTCTGAGAAAATGAAATATAGCAGAGCCGAGAATCAGTATTGGGAGTTGGGAAGGGGGGCAGGGCAATCACAAACCCTGGGGGTCTGGGGGTCTGGGGAAGGCCATTAAAGGAGAAAGACCCCTTGGGTGATCTCCTGGAGAGAGGGTGGGGCTGGTTAGAGGGCCTTGGAGAGGAGGAAGGCCATAGGCTTTACACTTGGTCCCTTTGGGTTTTTTCCTTGGGCTGAGCCAGATCAGGAGGCCAGGGGGATGAGGGAAGGGCTTTGGAGGCCACTCTGTCCCTAACCTGCAGGACACCAAATGCGTTTGGAAATAAGGGAAGAAATACACTGGAAATCTGGGTTCTGACACCTAAGCAATGTCATTAAAACTGGAAGAGCATGAGCTCCTTGTGTTAGTAACACTCTGGATTTAATTCACCATTTGCCTGCCCTCCCATATTCACCCCAGGTACTTTACTTAATGTAGCCCGAGACAGTATATCAGAATCTTACAGGTGTTGTTTATAAAAGTTTTTCTCCATACAAGGGGTTTCCAAACATTTTCTGCTGTAGTCCAGCAGAGATTTAATTGAAATCTCATAGATCATGATATATACGAAAGAGATAAAAATTGTATGTTATAAATATGTATCCATTTAATAAGTTCAAATTTGTGATACTTGTATGTCATGGATATATTTTCAAGTTAAATAGTAAAGTAAAGGGTTGTTTCTCATGAATTTAAAGTTAAAATCTGAAGTCTTGGCTGAGAATATGTTATTAAGCATAAAATTTAAACCACATCATTTGCTCAGTGATGTCTGAAGCATCTCAGTTTGAGAGTCGCTGCTTTCTTTTAGTCTACTTCTTAAGAGTCCTGCCCTGCTAAGGAGTCTGGACTGGGCACTCAGTTAAAAATTATTGTAAAAGTTCTTATGCAATTCCAGATTTAATTACATGGCTAGTGACATTCCTTATGTGCAACATGATGGCATCACTTATTCTGCCCAGAAATGGCATATGCGCTGTGCTGAGCAGATGTTGGAGAGGGCGTTCCAGCCCCCTTTAGCTGTGGCTCCTCTGCATGTAACGAGCCTCCAGTAATGATGGTTTTCTCCCATCACTCTGCTTCTCCTCCAGTATCCAGAAATAAATGCAGCTCAACTGCAGAAGATCCTGAACCACATGACCTGGTCAAGTGAGTATTTCAGAGTTGTCCTGTAGGACTCAGGGGACACAACTGTTTTGAACTCTGGGTCTGTTTCTCTTTCCCCTGGTGGGACATGTGAACTACTGGGTGCTCGTCCCCTGAGTGCGGTGTCTTACACCAGGGTGACTCACGACATCTGACAAAGCAGTAAAGGAATTTATGTAGCTTAGAAAGTTATTTGTTTTGTTTTGTTTTGTTTTGTTTTGCTTAGTTTGAGTATGTAGAGACATGGCAGTGAAAGTAAAGATTTCTGCTGTTTTGCTGGTTTGAGAAGGAGAGCTGAGCACTTTCTTCTTGGCGTATTAATTCCATATGGAAGAACTGTACCCATTTCCTCAGCCTGGAAAATAGTGTCAATTAGCCCACCAGGGACCTCTCTGACGTACTCATATTTAAATTGATCGACCTACAAAACTCTGGAATGAGGAAGCATATCCCCTAGGAGGACTGCAAATGAGCTTTGGATGAATAAATGGTTAGAAAAGTTTAAAGTCCATATAAAAGTATTTTATATGCATATCTTGAGTGAGAAGAACAGAGTTTCTCCAGGGAGAAAAATGTATTTCAGAAAATTAAAAAAAAAAAACAATTAAAGGGTTTTTGCTACCTAAAATATGTGATTGCTTCTCCTTTACATGAAGCCAAGACTTCAAACCCAAATAAGCTACATTCCAGGCGATTGTATAACTTAGGGCTTGGAATAACTTCCAGATGGTTTCTCCAAGCCAAGTTTGGGTATCGCAAAAGAGCCAGAAATTATAGAATATGAGAATCCTCCTGCCTCACCTCGAAAAAAAAAATACTAGGGAAATTATCTAGAAGAGGTAGCTTGTGCACACTTAATATTTTTTTGAATGCCTTGATTATGTGTATGCAAAATGGTTTTCCAAAGAATGTATGGACAAATTGCTTTCATTTAGTCCTCAAAAAGAGGTTCTGGGTTGGTAGACCAGGGGATTCCTGTGGGTTTTGGTGAAGTATTGGGTAAAGTCTCCCATGGTAAGTGATGAAATGCGGGTTGGAAAGTAGCAATGTGAGGTGTAGTCATAAGTCTTATTGCCATTCCTTAGAGTTATGTGAACATAAAGCCAGAGGGGTGACTCTGTGTTCCAGATGAGAATCTAGATGTTTAGATGAAAGTCTTTGGATTATGCCCTTGGTTCCCTTTCACTTCCTGAACTTTTATCAGTTGTCCAGGAAAAGGCCTGGAAGGTAGGCTTATCAGAGGTGCAGATGGGACAACGCTGGAAGGAATCATTAATATCATGGATAGCGGAACTGAAATTCAGGAAGTTCACTGCAAGCTTTGCCCAAACCACAATGATGAAATGGAGTTCAGGATGATCACTTAAAACTGCCATTTTGTTATTGAAAAAAAAATTGGTTGCGTGAGTTTCTAACAGAAGAGACCTCGTTTTTGTGGCAGTTGATGTGAAAGTTATCCAGTTAATTTGGTTGTCCTCGAGCTTAATGTAAGCTAATAGTTTTAAATTGCTGCTAAATAAGCTAATCTAGATTCAGCTTGTGTTTTGGAAATTGGGTTCTAAGAAACATTAGAAACCTAGAGGTCTTAGTAAATGTTTCACGAAATAGTAGGAGTTAGTTTCTATCAGTTGCGTACAGGAAATTCTGCGTTAAACAAAATTTCAGTATCGGTCCCTCACTATCTATCATATACTAAAGTGCATGATGAATGAAGAAAAGAGTATTTCAAGTTTGTTTAAACTTAATAGCTCTATCTCTGCAGAAAATCTTCTTTGGAACATAATTCTGAAATGTAGACTGAAAATTTTACAAGCAATAGACCCTCTGTACTCTTCTTAACCAAATTGCGTTGGAAGGAGTGTTTTCCAGGCTTAGTCCCACAAAGACACTGGCAAAGTGTAGGCTCTGGAAGAAGATAATAAGGATTTAGAAACAATATCGGCTGGAGAAGAGCTGTAGAAACATTGGGACGGGGCAAATACCTGTTTATGCTTTTCTGGAGGCAGAAATAGGACTAGTGAGTAAATTTTACAGGTTTCTTTGGAAGTAACATAAGAAGTTTCTCCTGAATGGAGCTATCTATCCAGGTGAGCGTGCATAACTGACAGACCAACCAACAAGACATCTGAGGAAAGCATCCCTAATTTAGGCGGGAGCTTGAACAAGTTAATCTCTCATATCTCTCTCAGAGTTGGGGGTCTGTAACTCTATGATCCTGGCCCTCACTAGGTACACAGGGCCACAGTTTTTCTGACCCACTGCGTAAGCAAAGCCACTTGGGTTTCTCCACAGAGTTTTGCAGTGCTCCTTGCATTCAGAGATCACCACCAAGCCTTCGCTCTTTCCACTGCTCCTGTTCTTTCCTCCCCACATAAATGATGGTTACTGGAACCTACAGCTGGCCTAGACAGCACTGTCTGGTCCTGTTCAGAAAAGGGCCATGCTGTGTCATCCTGGGCCAGTTCCCATGCTCAATCTTTCTGTTCCTCCATAGGTCTGGGGCGTGCACAGCCCCTTTTCAGCCTTGACGCCTGCCAGGGGATCCTTGCCCTATTGGACGTATCTTTTTTGGTTTGTGGGAATATACATGCTGCTGGATAAGTGCTTTGCCTTGAAGCCAGGCTGCCCAGGTTCGAATCCCAACCCCAGAGTTTAATAGTTGTGTCATCCTGGACAAGAAACTTAGCCTCATAAGTCCCTCCAGGTTGCCATCTGCAGCACAGAGATGGTATTCAAGCCTAGTCCATAGGATCGGTGTAAGAATGCAAAAGGGGTAGGCCATACAAAGTGCCTAGGACAGAACTTTCCTAGATTAAACAATCAATATTAGCTATTCACAACAATAGTCTTATTTCCTGACAACAAGGATGAGGCAGCTGCAGGGTCAGAAGTAGGAACAATTCTCCAGGTTTGCGAGAAGCTTTAACAAGAGCTGCAGGGTCCTAAGTTTTCCATGTGGTGACCAGGCAGTGGCTAACCCCACGTACAGGTCAGGAAACCGGAGCTCAGGAAGTTCAGCAACATGCCACGAATTCAGCTTTCCTGATCCTCAGCCCTGTAATTTTCTTAGCAAACCCTCTGCTTTTCTAAGTAAGTGGACAGTTTAAAGTTTGGTTATCTATATTATAAACAGGCACATAGAATGGATAGTGTGTGTGGGGGGGTTGTAAATACAAAAAACCCCCAAAACTAGTCTTTGCAGAAGCTTTGCAGAGGCATGGACAATGGCAGTTCGACAGGGAGGGAGCTTGGGTGTACAGACACTGGAGCAGGTCCCAGCCTCGTCACCACCTGTGTGAACTTGGGCAAGATTGTACTCTCCATACCCTCATTTCATCATCCATAACAAGGAAGAGTTAACCTACCTCATCTACTAGTAAAAAAACATAGGTAAAGTGAATAAATCACTGTAAGAGCTCAAGCTGAAGTAGCTTGAAGTGATATTCTGACCTCTCTATACAAGGGATATTGGGACATGGTCTACAAGGCCAACCATTAAGCTTTTACTTTTTCAAAAAAAAAAAAAAGAATTTAAGAGGCATTCTTAGCCACCTGTGCCTGATTCCTTCCATAAGCTGGTTTTGACAGTAATGGAAAAAAAATTGTTTTTAAATTTAAATCACATTAAACTGGCCATGTCAAAATATCTTGCTTTTCTACATGGTAGCCGTTGTCATCACCCTCATCACCACATTGGCGGCACTTCTCCCTGTGCTGCTGTGTTCCGGTCATTCCATCCTTTACTGGCAAGGGCAAGAGAGCCCAGGCTGGACTGACCAGATGAGGAGGCCAACTAGGGACATCCAGCATTAAACAGGGCTGCTCCAAAATTGCACAGTGATGTTTGGGGACCATTTGCTGCCTCCAGAGATATAGATAAAACTCTCCTGCCAGCTTTGACCTTAACCAGGCTATCAGCTTAATGCATCGGGTACCGTGAGCATCCAGGAATTCAGGGAATTGTGGAAGCAGCTGAGGCTCTACCAGGTAAGAACAAGTCTTGACCACGCCTCCTCGTAGGATGGCAATTCTGCAAAGTATGGAACATACTTCTCTTCCTTACAGCCCTTTATACCCAACCACTGACCCAACCTTCTCTCGTCTCCCTCTAGTGAGGCCTCCTTTTCTCCCTCACAAATCCAGAAAGCCCATTGCAACAGTCTCTTGAGTCTCTGAAGCTCACATCTCATCATGTCACTGCCTTACTAAAAGCCTTGTGAGACTCCCCAGGGCTTTCAGTGGAAGTCCACACTCCTTAGCATGGCATTTAAAGTCCTTCATAAATTGGCTCCTTCCTACTTTTGCAATTATTACTCAAAACTCTTCTCCTTGTTTCCTGAGTCATAAAGTTGGAAGCTCTTCAAAGGTTGGACGACGTGCTTAGATTAAGCACATTTACATCTCCCCAGACTATCTGCCCCCTGCGACCAAACACTCCCTTTCTCAGAAGCCTTAAGAAGAAGTGGGAGAGGTGGTCGGATCCTGGCATGGACCCTTTGCCGTGCTCTTATCCTGGCAGCAGGCCCTGGAGGCGGGGCCTACACTTACCAGTTGTCCTCTGCAGAATTGACACTGGGGCGTGGAAGGGCTCTCAGGAGGTGCTTTGAAATGCCTGGCTCCCTTAGCTTTTGGTGTGTGTTCTCCACAGGAGGTTTTCCACAAGCAAGACAGTCACGGGTCAGGATGCCTGAACTGGGCCCAGCTGCAGGCTGCCATGAGGGATGCAGGTAGGCATGAGGGGAGCTGGTGTGGCATGAGGCAAACAGACAGGGATGGGAGGAGGGTGCATGACATTCTGTTATACCCCAAGTTCAGAGATCCAAACAGATGGATCTGCAAATAACAGAAACATATATAATTATTATCACTATGATCATTGCTGACAATTATTGTGGGTTGGCATATCCATACTCTCATTTATTCTTCAATAATGTCCTGTTATAATCCCCACTTTACAGAGGAAATTGAAGCTCAGAGATGTTAGGTAACCTGCCTGGGGTTTAAATTCAATACCACCAGGCTCCAAAGCAGATGCTCTTGACCCCTACCAGGCTGTCTCCTACCTCAAAGGCCTATAACCCACTTGAGAAAAAGATCCTCATGCTGGTTGCCTATTCCTCGTGCAGGAATGGCAGTGGAGATAAAATAAAATTAATGGAGTAAATAATTAAACAATTCACAGTGATGTCCATGCTATCAGGATTTAGGTCCCAGAAAAGGAGAGACAATTTAAGAGACCTTGTGGGGAGGGGAGCTGGGTACAAGGTCAGTACCCACGAGGAAACCTGTCTTCACTGCAGGAATCGTGCTCAGTGGTGATGTCTGTCAGCTGATGCTTATCCGCTATGGCGGCCCCAACCTCCAGATGGACTTCGTCAGCTTTGTTCACTTGATGCTGCGTGCAGAGAAGATGGAGGGTGAGCCGGTGGGAAGGAGGGAGGGCCGGGGCTTCCTCTGCACTGCCTGTGGATTGCCCACCTGTCCCCAGCTGGAGCAGTGGGGACAGCAGCCAGTGCAGAAACAGCAAGCCAGGGAGCTATGGGGAACATTGGCTACGCGCCTGTGAAACCCGGCTGCATCTGTCCAAACTAATTTATACCTTGCCCGTTCCAGAGGCAAAGGTTTGAGGTAGCTCGCTTATAATAAGTGTGGCCCCCTATGGTCGCATTAGGCTGAAATTGGGTTCCCAGGTGAGGGAACATATGTGAAGAACTAATTTATAATGTTTCCAGCACACACACATACACATGGACATTAGCTGTGTTCCTTTCTGCTGCATTTTCACAGATGTCTTCCAAAACTTAACCCAAGATGGCAAAGGAATATACCTCCAGAAGCCAGAGGTAAGACTTTTTCCGTGGGGTCGACACATCATCTTAGGTAGAGGGGGCCACTGTAGGTCTAGTCTCTTGTGAAGGGCAAGCCAGGCCAAGCTTCCTCAATGAAGGTACCAGCAAAACCCTGGCTGATGCACAGATAACAAGCCAGGCAGCCGAGACCCGCTGACTCCCAGCTATGTGACTGGGGAACTAAATAAATTGTCACTACTGAAGTTATGTAGAAGTGTCACATGGCATTATCGAGGTCACAGCTATCGGGCACACTGAGTCAGTCTCTCGGTCCTTTCATATGTGCCTAACACAGAGCTGCTGCTCAGCAAATCTCTGACTGATGAATGAATGAATGAATGAATGAGTGTAATGAGTCTGCCGTTAAATCATCTTTCTTTCTAAAATATGACCTCTGTTCGTGCTGCTTAGAAAGGGTCAGTAAAAGCTGGAGTTTTTCCTGAACTCAAATATCCATTTTTGAGATATCTTTCCAAGATATAAGGACCCTCAGCATATGTCCCCCCTCAGTTACTCCCACATTCAACTGTGAAGGTGAGATTCCTCTAGAAGGGCAATGGTTAGACTCCTCTGAGCCCATCCCTGTCTCAGATCCCCAAGCTCACCTCCAGATCCCAAGCAACCCTTCCATAGTGCAGGCTCAGAGCTGGGAGAGCAGGACGACACAGTCCTCAGCCTGAGCAGGCTCTAGCAATGCAAGATGATATCATGAGAAGAAACTGGACTGAGACCCGGGTCAAACCTGCAGCTCTCCTTGTAACTGGCAAATCACGTTAAATCTCTGGGCCTCAGCTTCCCTGTGTGTGAAATGAGTGGGCTGGGCTAGGTGGTCCTGAAGACCCTCTCCAGCTCTGATTATCCCTGGTTCTGTGGAGAGGAGATCCTCACGGCCATCGAAGGATGTCTATAGGGAGTGGCAGTCAACTTGTTGGATCTTCACTCTGGGGTTTTCTCTGAGATCATTGGTAACTTACTTTACCATTACTGTCTTCATCATCACCATCATCAGCATTATTGTGTGTATGTAATTGGCCTGGGAAGTGGTTTCTCAGAAGTTCCCTTTATGTGAGTTAGAGAGATAGTTCATCACTCCCACATAAAGCTGTAATACAAATGGGTCCATAAATGTAAACATGTAGAATATACTTTAATAGATTTCTGTTACCTGCTTGGTCCACACACCTGCACACACCTGCTGTCACAAGCATGCCAAATTGAATTCATAGGGAAAAAAAGGCATTGAGAATTGAGTATAGAATCTGCCTGAACCTTGGCTATCATCATTCACAGGCACCATGGGCAGTCAAGGTTGATTATATTTCAGGTTGATTTATACTTATTACCAGATGGTGTGGTCCTCCTGGCTAAACTATCCGTTAATGTCCTGTTTCCATGGCTTCTCAGGAGTGAGGGGGAGAAGGCCCCAAATCCTGTCTCTCACTCTGGGACCTGGTGACTGAGGAATGAAGCACCCTAATCCAAATGTCAGAGGTGGGGCTGAACTGACCGTAATTTGCTTTCCATCTAGTGGCTGATGATGACCCTGTACTCCTGAAAATGCTGGAGCTCCATCTTCTCACTGAGGACTCTGTATACAGCCCAAGGGTAGCTACTGGCTGAGACCGACTGATGCTCAGCTCACTTACTGTTCTTCGGGACTATGTCTGCAGTCATCGTCTCTTCAGCTGGGGAGATTTCTTTCCTATAGATCTTCCCTTTGGATGGACAGCATGCAAAAAGGGAAGGGAAGTAGCGAAGATTGCCTTGGACTTGTAAAGACCAGCTCTCCTTCCTTATGGCTACAACCTCGTCACAAGCAGAGATATTAGTTGACATGGTCTAAGCAATATGACTTTGGAGTTGGTGTCTTAACCTCTATACAATACTACCTCCATGGGTAGCCAATTTAAATGACCTTAAACATACTAAGTGTCATCATGTTTGGGGTAATAGCCTACGTTTCAAGGCCCAAAGAGGAAATGCTATTCCATAGACTACTGTACTATTATCTACAAATTGGCAGAGGTACAGGCTAAGTTTCAACTGTTTGGTATGGTGTGGAGACATGTTGAGCTTTCAAGAACACAGAAAATAACAGAATTGGCTGGGTCCGGATGGGATGGGGTGGCTCTGGCATCTGAAGTCACTGAGAGGTCTTCTGCTGACTATATCTCCAGATGATCAGATTGGGGTGGAGGTGAACCTGTGGATTTATAACACCCAATCTCAAAGGCCTCCTGTAGTGACAGGTCAGTCTATTTACTTGATCAATGGACTATCAGATTCAGAAACCCTCTGTGTACCTACTTCGAAGAAGAACAGCAAATCCATGCTACATCTTAGAGTTGATCAGTGGATGGTTGGTATACCTGATTTTTTGAACCTCACTTTCATAGCATCCCTACCAATCCAGAACCCAAGTGGAAAACCAGAACAAAGACCATTTCCCAAAGCCCATGCTTTTTATTTATAGCTCAGTACCTCAGAGCCATTCATTAAAATTCTATCTTTCTTAATTTACACACTATTCTAACAAATATGGTTATCTGGTTTCCAAGTCCTTAGCAGACCAAAAGAGGAGAAGGCTGAATGATGGAATAAAAGTGTGCTTATTGGTGGAACTCAAGGACATTTCACAGCCTCATAGATGGATCCTATAGGAGAAGGAGGGAGCACTTTCAAAGCATGGCTTAAGGAAGTAGGAAGCTCCTTTACTTAGAGAGATCTGCATTATTCCAAATGATAAAATATAAAATGGTGTGCCATAAAGTGTCAGATATCTGAAGTATTAACTGATTTCATAAATGATAATCATGTATGTGTAGTATTTAAAAGATTTTTTATGTTTTTTTTTATCAGTATCTCTATTTTTAGATTCTGCCATTGTAAATAGTTGTTTTAATTAAATAATTACTATTTGGTCCATGAAGGCAAGTTTGGAATTTTTTCGGGTGGTGAGAAGGTGGTATCATTAGTCCATTCATGACCCTTGGACTACAGTGTGATGGTTTTGCTTGATGCAGATGGGACTTATATCCAAATTAATTAAGTCTGACAGAGACTTGCATCTGGCTTCTTGGTCTGAACTGCCCTCCTATGTCACTCCTGTGTTATTCTCACTCCCCCACATGTCACTGTGGCAACTCAGGTGCCTTGTGCCCTACACACCTCTACCCCCACTGACTGCCTTCAATGCTTCCCTGCAGCCAAGTACTGGGGATCAGGGGCAAAGCCACCTTCCCACCCAAATATAGCTTCCCAATCTTTTGTTTTAGAGCATGGGGGACCAGTAAAGACCTCGGACAGGATACGCTGGGCAAGGGCCAGGATGAAGTCATGCTACAGGTCTGAGTGGTAAACATCAGTAATTCCCAGAAGCCCAACGCAGATGTTTGTCATGACCAAGTAGAAAGTGTGCATAGCGGTGAAGGAGGAGTGAGGAATCACTTCTCTGATGCTATGACAGGTGAGGTCAGGGAGTCCAGCAGTTTGGGTTGTCCACAGGTCCAGCCCGAGCAGGTAGAGCATATAGGGTATAAGCCCTGTTCTCAGCTTTCAAAATCTCAGGGAAAAAAAAAAGGGGAAGAAAAGCACAGTATCAGAAGGGCTAAAATACCTGTCCTTTCTTTAGCTCTGTTTTTTTATTTTTTCATTCTTTCACATTTTGTGAGAACTCAGTTACCAAAGAGAACCTTCCAGATTCTAGTTGGGGCCCGGGGCAGAGCAGTCAGCAGCTGATGGTAAATAGCACTGCCTTCCTGCTGTTGTCATGCTGGGTTAGAGAAATGATTTTAGCCTCCAGGATTTCCAATCTGATGTTTCTCCAATGAAATGTATGTATTTATATTCATAATGGAAAAAAAGGAGAAAATGTTTCATGGGTTATGGGGAGGTAAAAATTGGCCAGTTCTGCCTGGCTTTGAGGAGGAGGAGCAAGCTGTGCCCCCAGCTCCTGGAGAGTTCTGGGAACATGGCTCTCTGGGGCCACTGGCCCAAATCCTGAGTTACTACCACTTTTTCAGAGTCTGAGGTCAGAAGGGATACAAAATCCAACAGGAATGAAGGCAAGGAGAGGTTGAGAAGGAACATTTCAGCCATGTGACATTGAACCTCAGTTTACTCATTTGTAATATGGAGCCCAAAAGGTCCACATCACCGGGTCATTGTGAAGATGCAATAATGCCGGTATGCCGTAGGCACTCAATAAGTGCCTGTTTCTTCCCTTGGGCAGCAAAGTTATTATTTAATTATTTATTTTTATTTTAAAGAACACGTTTACTCATAGTGACCACGCTTACGGAACACACGAGCTTTCATACTCCATTTTTACCTTTCTTCTTCTCTCCTCTGGGAATGTAGCAAGCCACTTCCTTGAAATGTAGCCTCAGGAGGGCTGTTCCAGTCCCCAGTGTCAGGGACCTAGCACCAGGGACCCCTGAGAAAGTGGCCATCTTATGTTAAAGCTCCTCTTACATTAAACAGAGAAGAGCCCTGCCCTCTGCTCACCTCAAACCTCAGAAACAGCAGAAGGTTTACACATCAGATCCCCAGGGGGTCAAGGAGGAGATGACAGTAAATAAAGGTGAGAACAATACTCACCTCACAGGGTATCATGAGATAATGTCGGATTGATCCTAGCATTTGGCAGTGTGCTTAAAAATGTGAGTTCAACCTGATTTCTCTGGAGGAGTGAAGGCACTCTCCTTCCCTCCTGTGTGGCATGTGCTAAGGCTGTGCCACCACTAGATGGTGCTCTGTCCCTACAGAAGGGCTTCTTCATGGCTGTGGGACTGCAGATGTCAGCTTGGGCTCCAAGTCTGGGAAGGTGACAGCTTAGTGTCTTGCCAGCCTGACCCAGCTCACAAGACAAACTTCAGCCCCATGAGGATTCACTTTCCTTGACTTGCCTCTTTTCTTCTGCTTAGTTTTTAACTGATGCATTTTTCTTTATTTCATGTAGTGTATTTGTTTCTGAAAAAAGCAAACTATGTTTTTAAGCCTCTTAATGCATCTCCTTGAGGGATACGTCTGCATGCAGCCCACTAACCCTTGTATCCCAGTGCCTAGCTTAGTGACTAGCTCAAGTTTGGGATTTACCAAATGGCCAAATGATTTTTGAAGTGATTCACACGAATCCTGTCATTTAAAAAGTCAGTATCTATTGGAGTTGCTGACAATATTAAAATATAATGTTTGCTTTCAGAGACATACAACTTTCCTTTAAAAGGATCCTTCTGACGTTGAATAAGGTAGTTTCACTCAGCGCCATGCCCTGATCAAGGGGGCAGTTCAAAACACTGAAAAAGCTCACCAGATCTGAAGATGTGTTTCATATCTTGACATTGCAGCGACTTGGGCATCATTTCTCTTACGCATTCAGAATTTCTCCTCCCAGAAGGATTAAGCAGTTGGGTCAAGTTCCAGAGCCTTTGGCTTTCAGGTTGTGACAGTGAAAGCTCTGTGAGCAGTGGGAGGTGGCTCGTCCTGGGCCAGGCCCAGATGCAGGTGAGGGCTGGTCATTAAGCCCTCCTCTCTGTCCTCAGCCTTGGTGTGCACAGCTACTTCTGTTTGCAGAAGAAAATGAGGCTGGCAGTCCTATAGCCCAACACAGGCAGGTGGGGTGGAGAAGGGGTATGCCTCGCCTTGTCAGGGAGTCTGGTTGTTTTCAGTGCTCCTGGAAAGCTCTTCATGGAACCTTAAATGAGTTCCCCAACTTCTCAATTCAACCGTGTACATTTAGAAGAGACTGGACTGGAGAACTTCTAAATCTGCCTCTGGCTGGAGATAACAAATTGGCCAAGAGCACAGGTTGGCCTGTGCTCTTGGCAAATTTGTAAGTGGTGGAGCTGGACTCCACCACTTACAGGTGCAGGCCACCTTGAGTGAATGGCCAGTGTTTGCGTCTGTGGTCCAGAGGACATGGTGTAGATCACGTGTGATCACATACGGAAGCTGCTTAGCACAGAGCCAGGCCTCTGTTCTGGCCTGCTGTTGCCTTTGAGGACCATGCTGACTCATGGGGTAGCCCACCAACACTCTGTAATGGCCTGGGACTCCATCAGGGTGGAAGCTGAGTGCTTTCTGAACCAGAGCAAACCAGAGGCCGCAAGGCTCTGACACCTGAAACCCAAGCTTGGAAAACATCTATTTGAGGACTTTGGTACAAAGAATTCATTTCCCAGATTCATTTTCTTTTTTGCTAAATAAAATGATCAAGGTGATCGTTGTCTTTGCTTTGGCTTCCCATTGGCCCCACATCAAGTCTCCCCCTGGAGGCAGCTTTTTCTACGCTTGACATTCTACTCACCCAGCGAGCAGACCCATGCATTAATCAGCAGTAACTTCAGGAGGCAGCCCTGCTGAGGCCGCTCAGCCCCACGCAGTAGCACGGGCTCAGCAGAGCCGGAGGACCAGGCTGTGGGCCCCTGAACCACCCCTTCCACTTTGGCACCTTGGCAGGTATTGCACACACTTGGAGAAGTGAGCCTGGTCCAGGCTGGCCTGTGTGCTGACCCTCACTCCCATTTTGTGTGGTTGGGGGTTCCCTGTGTGCAGTTCGGATGGCTGACTCACACAGAGCATTATTTCCCTGGTCTTTGGTTTCCTTGAGGAGAAAGAAACGAGAGATTGTTAGAGTGCTGATGGCACATGAGGGGTTAATGCTGACAGGACCGTAGTGTTCTCAGGGTGCAGACACTCCACCCCTCAGAACTGCTGCTGCCTCTGCGTGAGGGGGCAGGATGAGCTGTAGGGAGCACTCCTGTGGGCTCCAGTAGGTGGTGGACATGCAGTTAGGTTTGCAGGCATTGCCTAGAAATGGTCCCATGAGATTGTTGTTCTCACCTGCTCATCGCTGCATGTCCTTTCTCTGTGAATCGTGTGTGTGTGCCCCGACACTCGGCCCTCCACAGTGATGGCTTCTTTAGATCAGGCTGTGCCAGGCTGCGAGGCAAGGTCTACATTCTGCAAATTCAGCTGTGAGAGTTTGTCTCGAAGGCAGTGAACATGACCTAGGGGTGCACTGGTGAAATGGGAGGCACCCTTGACCAGAAGCCAGATGTCTTGAGTTTATCCTCTGCCACCAACTGGGTGTGATTGTGTGGCCTTAGGAAAGTCATTTAACCCCTTTGAGTGTTAGTGTACTCATCTTCTGAATTGGGATGGTAACTTCTGCCTCCTAGGATGGTGGGAATGATTAAATAAGATTGTAAAAAAAGAGCTTTGCAAATTGTAAAGTCAAGTTCACAGCTGGAGATTACTGTTCTGGTAACAGATCTGAGGTCATGTGCATTTGTTGGATTATTTGAGAATATATAATTTTGCTCAGAAAATAAGAGAAATAAATGAGGATAAAACTAAGTGTAGGAGCAAATGGCTTAAAAGACGTGTGAGACAGAGAAACTGAACCATGTGTGTTAATGTAGATAGAAAGGGATGAAGGAGCTCAATACACGCTGAATATTCATGATTCACACTAAATATACATGAAGCGCATGAAGCACCAAGTCGTCAGGATACATCAGACACACATGATCCCTGTGAGGCACTCAGTCTTCAATCAGCAGTCCATCGGGGATGCTCATTCTAGTCCCTAGAAATCAACAGCCATGGTTTTCAGGTGACTCACTGGTGAGTTACAGCTGTGGCCAGCCATCCCTGACCTTGTGGCCCTCTGTGTGGTTGGGCCGCAGCACCTTCTGTCTTTGGGCTCCTTGCTCCAGACCCTGCTCTGGTGCTTGTGACCACACCATCAGCAGGAAGGACTGATGTGACACAGGGGCAGGGCACACCAGCACTGCATACCCAAGATTCAGCTGTACGGTGCTTCCACCGCCTCCCACAACGTTCCAAGCCACCTCGTTTCTCTCCTTGCTTTCCCTGTGGTTTAAATTGATTTAATCAACCATGTGATCCGAGTCGCTTGCTTTGGTCTGTGAGCTCTTCTGTTTGGGGGCTGGAATAAGTCTGCTAGTGGATGTGAAGGCTGCCACTGTAGCAAGGTAATTTCCCCCAAGACCCCTGGGGTCAGAACAGGGGAGGTGGGGCTGGGACAGGGGACTGTGTGTGTCAAACCATTCGCTTGGACACTGAGATGTGGGTGTACATGCGTGGTGGGCAGAGGGTGCCTCTCGGGACCCCCTTCCCACCAGCCATCCACAGGTGGACCAGCTCCCACGCAGAGCACTGAGCAACAGGCTGTGTGTGCTGCTCAGCCTCAGGAGGTAGAGGTCAGAGCTGAGCTGAGCTGAGCTTGGGCACTTATTCCCAACCTGTAAGACAGGGAAGAAACCCAACCTGAGAACAGGATTCTCAGGTGCTTACAGCCCTCACATTTCACAGTTGAGATGTTGTCCAATCCCCGCCACCCCCATCTGTGCCCTTAGTCTACCTGGCCGAGGACAGTCTCTGTGGAGCCAATTCCCAGAATTTCTAGTCATTACTTGGATATGCTCAGCACCTCTCCTAATGCCTTTGCAACTTTGCACATCATAGATTAGAAGTAATCAGATGCTTTTTTTAGGCAAATGAAGCATGTGAGAAATCCCCTGATTAAGAGGCAGTGGGAGGCTGGAGAAGCAGGCTAGTCTCTGGCCAGGCTGTACCCTGGAGGGACCTTCACTGAGAAGCCTCAGCTGGTGAGAAATTCCCATGCCAGGGCACCCAGAACTGACCAGTCTCTGGGAAACTAGGTCCCCATCAGTCATGCTCATGTACTTGTCATGTGTCCTAGGAATTTAATCCATCAGTTGTCAGTGAAGGATGCCTCATTAGTGTGACCAGATGCTTAGGTCTGCCCTTTGAGAAGGCCATGTGTGGGCACCTAGAAAAGCAAACAAATCATTAGACCGCTAAGCAGACTTGAAGCCCAGGGAGTGAGACGGGCCTGAGCCACTGTGGCACAGGCCTGTCCAGTGATTAAATATTTGTGCTGCCAGATGCGCACTCCCTTTGTCCCCATGGATGGCCCTCCCAACGGTGGTGAGCTCTGCTTCCTGACGGAGCCGTGATCAGCTGTCAGTCACTTTTCATCCTCTGCTCGTACTTATATGACATCCGTCACCTTCTTCATTTGAACACATGGAACTTCTAAGGCAGGCCACGCGGTCCAAGTGTACAGATCATTTTATATCGGTTGTGTTTTTGAGTGGTTGCTTCTCTGAGTGTGCAGGGAGGGTCCTTCATTCACCAGTTTGGGGGTCTCCCAGTCACTCCCACAGTCCAATTTACTGCTGGGAAGATTTCCCTCTAGTCATTTAATTCCCATCAGGAGTGTGGGTTCCCATTAGGTCTGATCAAAGAGACTTTCTGTGATTTTCCCGGCCGTTAGAGCACCACATGTGTTGGTTTATTTAACTAATAGCTGTTGCCTTTAATGTTGCTAGGAGCTCATGGGAGCTTATATAAATATCTTCTAAGCCAGAAACAATAGAAAGTGTGCAGGGGCCTTAAGCAGAGCCAACCTTTGAGTTTAAGACATTGGGATTTTGAAACTGAAATCTTTTCCTCCCCTTACAAAGAATTTTTTTTTTAAGCAAGCGAACAATTTACTGTTATTAGGCATTTAAAAGTGAATTTTTAGAAGAAACAAAGGCTTTACAGATAAATGCCAGTTCTTTATCTTCCACTATGAATTCCTCCCTTGGAACCACATTTATGAAGTTTTATTGGGGGTTATTTATTTGTTCCCTATAGCTGGGTCTCTTCATTGTTTGAAAGAGTTCTCATTTTAAAGCCCATTTCTAAGGAAAACATTCTTTAAAGGAGCAAGTTTGCTTCAAAACTGAGGGTCTTAATTGTTTATTTGGTTTAAAAGAGTTGACTCTAGGGGGAAAAAAATGGTGTAGCTGACAGAGGCTCTGTTCATCTTTCTGGTGACCAAATCAAAGTTGTGACGGTAATAAGGAGCAGCAGCAAGGAAAAATCATCTCCTGGGATCTAGATGAACAAGCCATACAGTGAGGGAGAAATCCAAGAAAGCACCCTGAAATGGCAGAAGGTAGGATGGGGCGGGAATGCAGTGCTGCCGGCCTGGTCCGAGCAGCTGAGTGAGACGGAGGCTGTAGCAGCGGCAGATGTTTCTTAAAGGGGCCATACCCATGAGCAGATTTTTGAGGTGACAGACCTGCTCGCTCTGAGCACCAGTGCCATTTGGCTGGGCAAAGGGGCACCAGGAACTTACAGGGAGACATTGTCAGAGTAAGGGCTGAGGTGAGACTCCCTCTGTACAGAAGTGCCAGTGGTATCCGTTGTTCCTTCTTGAGCCCTCCCAACTCCTAGGGCCTGGGCACAGTGCAGCCATAGCTGTGATGTCATCAAACTGGATAACAGAGGTCACTCTGCCCAGAAGATTCCCTGAAACCCTGCCTCCCCCAACTTGCAGCCCTACCCAAGCCACATCCAGGTGTATCCTCAGTGAGTCAGGTGCTCCTTGCTGAGCAGTGCCTAGACTTACGCTGGAGGCAGCTGGCCTCAGTTTCTGTGTGGTCTTTTGAGGCAACTATAAGCACAGCATCTGTGGGTTGCTTGCTGAATCTTAACAGGTGGCTCTGGAGGGGCAGAGGCTTGAGCTAAGTTTGGCCAGCAGTTGAACTCCTCTAAGGACTATGCCACTGGACAGACACCTACTTCACAAATCCACACTAATAAGACTGGGAGACTTAGGAGCTTTGCTTAGTACAAAGAAACAGATGGGGAAAGGCAGCTAAAATGAGAAGACAAAGAAGCAGAAACCATATGAGAGAACAAAACAGAGATCCAGATATAATGGAGTCAAGTAATCTAACAGATGCAGAGTTCAAAACACTGATTATAAAGATGCTCAATTAACTTTTAGGAAGTGTAGACAAATTCTGTAAGAACTTCAACAAAGAGATAAAAAACATAAAAATGGAAATGAAAATCATAAAAGGGAACCAGTCTGAAATGAAGAACATATTATCTGAGATTAAAAGTACATTAAATGGAATAAATTAAGTGAATAAAGAAGAGGATCAAATGCCCTATCTAGAGGACAGGAAAGCCAAGGACACTCAATCAGAATGGCAAAAAAAAAAAAAAAAAGATTCCAAGACTATAAAAATAATTTAAGGAACACATGAGACACTATTAAGTATCCAAATATCAGCATAACTGAAGAAAATCAAGATGTAGAACAGCTGTTTGAAGAAATAATGATAGATAACTTCCTTAACCTGGTGAAGGAAATGGACATAAAACCCTAAGAACCTCAGAGAATTCCAAAAATTAGGGCTCTAAAGAGGCCTGCATCAAGACACATCATAATTAAAATGCCAAAGGTTAAATATAAAGAAAGAATATTAAAAGCAGCAAGAGAAAAACAAATAATTACATATAAAGGGATACCCATAAGATTGGCAGCTGATTTCTCAAAAGAAACTACACAGGGCAGAAGGGCTTGGCACAAAATATTCAACATGATGAAGACCCAGGATCTACAATCAATAATAATTTATCCAGTAAAGCTATCATTTAGAGTTGAAAGACAGATAAAGAGCTTCCAAGACAAAAATAAGCTAAAGGAATTTACTACCACCAAACCAGTTATTACAGAAAATGTTGGAGGGACTTCTTTAAGAGGAAAAAAAAAATGTATCAAAAACAGGAATAAAGAATGGTAACAACTACATTTCTATCAATAAATACCTTAAATGGAAAAGAATTAAGTGTTCTAACCAAAAGATAGAGTGGCTGAAAGGATAAGAATACAGGACCCCTACATATGAAAAGAAAGGGGATGGAAAAAAATATTGCTTTGATGGACATAGAAGATATTTAAGTCAGACAGAGAAAGATAAACACTATATAATTTCACTTATATGCAGAATCTAAGGAATAAAGAGAAAACACTAATCAAAAACACTCACAAATACAGTGAACAATTTGGTGTTGGACAGAGAGAAGGAGGGTTTGTGGGGCTGGGAGAATGGGGTGAAGGGTTAAATAAGTACAAGTTAGTAGGTGATGGATGGTCGCAGAGATGGAGAGCACAGCATAGGGAATGCAGTTAGCATTAATATGTTGGCTAGGTGGAGGGTGAGGGGAGGGAGAGTACAATTGGGGGGACCGTTTCATGAACTATATAGATGTCTAACCAATGTACTGTATACTTGAAACTAATTAGAATAAATAAATATTTTTTTTAAAAAAGAGTTGATTCTAAGGGTTTGGGTAATTTACATGTCTGGATACCATTATAGTGTGTCAGACCAGTGAGATCTTAAATCAGAATCACTTGAGAAGACCCCTAGATCAACTTCTTTATTTTAACACATGGAATGCTCATGGCATGTCACTTTCATCAAGTTTACAGATGATTTTATGTTGGTTGCACTTTAGAGTGGCTGCTTCTCTGGGCTTGAAGGGAGTCACCCCAGTTCACCACTTAAATCTGAAGTTCTGGGCCACGATAATGAGAATCCAAGTTTTTGCAAAAGCTCGCATTTCACACACACACACACACACACACACACACACACACACACACACACACACATACACACACACTCACAAAAATAATTCTGATGTATGCAAAGACCAGTGTTTTAGAACCTACCAACTTCTCTTTCTTGTGTTCATTTGTTCTGTCCCTCTCCAAAATGGGCTCCTGCCATGGGCGTTTAGGGCATATTGGACTCATAGCTATCAGCTGCATTGTCAACCTGACCTCTTGGCATAATGGAAAATGCCAGGAGGGTTGTCCATTCCTGCATCCCTGCCCAATGCCACTCTCTCAGACTCTTTCTCCAGAGTTTTCCATCTGAAAGTGGATCTGAAGATGCTGAATCTAACCTGTTGGCAACCTGGGTACCTTGTCGAGAGGAGGGTGAGGTTTGGCTTACCAGTGCTGGCATGTACATTTTAGTTTTAGGGTCTTCATCTGCTTTGGTAGATAAATCACAAATATTTCCACGAATAACTGTGATTGCTATGTAAATTGGATCCTGTCTGCTGGTCTGTTAAGAATAATGTTTTGTAATTACAATAGCTATTTACTTATGGGAAAATCGGCTCTCTTACCACCTTCATCTCCAGCTGCTCAGCGGCCCATGTGTCCAGAAGGGCTGGGGCCTGAGTTTGCAGGACAGAGAGGGATCCAAATACCTTCAGCCAGTGTGTGGGGATTAGATGCTCTCTTGGCTTCTCTGCACTCAGATGTATAGGACACAATCCTCCAAGGTTTTATAGCTGGTTGAAGAAACAAGTCAGTCACATGAAACAAATGGAAGAGAATTAAGCCCAAAAATGTATGGTTCTGCTTTGGATCAGTGCAAGGAAGTGATTGGTGTGGCCTGAAGAATTCTGAGATGGCTCCCTGGAGAGAAACTTGCCCTGGGCTTGGGGAGATGAAAAGGATTCCTGGAGAGGTCTCAGATGGGAAGGCATTCCAGGTCCAGAGCAGAGGCTGGAGAAAGGATCTAATGTGACATGGCCTGTCTGGGTGTGGCCTGGAAGTAACTGACCTATACTGAGCCCCTGTCTGCCTCTATAGGTTAGGCTCACTTAACTTAGTTATCTGCTGACAATACTGAGGTAGGTATGAGTATCTTCAGAGGAAAGGAGAAATTAAAGTAGATTGCCTTAGGTTACTAACTCAGAAAAGACAAGGTGTGAAAAGGAGGCAGGATTGGAAGACAATCAAAGTTCTAGATTTCCAGGGAAAGCAGACAGGGCATGATTCTCCAAGATCTTGATCTGTGGCTAAGAACAGTGTTGGGAGGACAAATCAGATTAGAGGTGTGAGAGTGGGCACCGTGGTCATGCTTTCTTTTCTGGATCTTTCATCTTCCCTTCTCCAAATGCCTTTTTCACCTTGATTTTGTAAATTGAACCCAGTAAGAGTATTATTTACATTTTTACTTTCTATGTTTCACAGATAAGGGAAAATGAGATCATGAAAAATTGTGTCACCTGCTATTTGATCTTTTTTACTAGTTAGTCACAGAATGCTGACTCTCTTGACATATGGTTGGTCACCCTTAGTTATAATTCATCCTAATATTGATATCATAGAAAATTCATTCCACACTTTCAGTACCTGATTAAATACAATACTTGTCTGCACAAAGATTCCATTTCAACGTGGAAGATTCAAAGTGTTTATTGGGCAGAGGCGTAGGAGAGCTGCTGAAATCCAAGCTGATGAGCCCTCTTTATTTGCCTGGCTGTCATCTTGGTGGGAAAGGGTCAGAAATCCAAAAGACTGAGTCTCCCAAAGAGTGTAAGTTATACAAAGAGGCTACTCATAGATAAAACTAAAATTTGAACTGGGTGAACTAAATATAGTATTTTTCCCCTCAGTGGCTAATAGAGAGAGGGCAGGATAGAGAAGGGAAGGGCAGGCTTGCAAGGAAGATCAGAGCAGCTATGGAAAAATAAAGGAGTAATACTTTCTCTGCACAGTGATTGTAATATCAATAACTTTGGGGCCTGATCACAAAGCACCAGGAGCTTTATAGAAGGAGTGATCTGCACTTCACTTGTGTGTACACTTATTCTACAGGTGTTGATTGAGCACCTACTCCATGCCAAGAACTGTGCTAGGCTGGGTATTCAGAGGTGAATGAACCCTGTCTGGTGCTCCGTGGTTCACAGTTTAGTTAAAGAGACTCAAATATTCAGGGAATCGAAATTAGTGTGGTGTTATAGTGAGGGGTAAGTGTATGAGGCTATGCAAGTCCAAGAAGAGTCTATAACACAAGATCAGGAAGGTTTTCCAGGCAGAGGTGACCTCTACTCACCACGCTCCAGACACACTGGTCTTCTTAAAATTGCAGATTGCTCCCCGCTCCAGGGTATTTCACTCTCTGTTCCCTTAGGACCACATGCTTTTCCCTCTCCTTTGACTATCAACTCCCATACATCTTCAGGTCTTGACATAAACAGCGCTTTCTCAGAGAGGTTTCCCCTGACCTCACTGCTCCCAAATCTAAGTGGTGATTCCTGTTATTTTTCTTTCCTCCTACCCTATTCATTGCCTTTATAACACAAATATATTTATATCTATGTGAATCTTTAAATAACGATTTTGTCCACTATCATGTAAGCTCCTCAGGGTAGATTTTTTTTTTTTTTTACTGTGTATGTAATAGTGTCTGCCACACACAGGCCATGCAATAAATACTGGTGAGACACCAGTGTTTGAATGAAATTACCCAACAAAGTCAAGTGAAGAAAGTCAATTCAAAATTCCTCTGAATCTCAGTTTCTTCATCAGCAAAATGGGATTTATGTATCTACTTCATAGAGTTTCTCTAGTATGGTTGGCTGAGCAATGTCCCCTCAAAGATTTTAATGTTCTAGTCTCTGGAACCTGTGAATATGTTACCTTAAATGGCAAAAGAGACTTTGCAGAAGTGATTAAATTAAGGATCTCGTGATGGGGAGAGTATCCTGGATTATGCAGTGGGTCAGTTGTAATCATGGGAATCTTATAAGAGGGAGGCAGGAGATCAGAGGGACAAGCAGACAGAGACTTGAAGAAGTTATGTAGCTGGCCTTAAAGATGGAGGAAGGGGCCACTGGCCCAGGATAGCAAGTTGGAAGAGATAAGAAACAGATTCTCTCCTGCAGCCACTAGAAGGAACCACCCCTTACTGACACCTTCCTTTAGCCCTGTTAAGGCTCATTTCGGACATCTGACTTATAGAACTCTAAGAGAAAAAAAAATGGTGCTATCTTAAGTCTCTAATTTTGCAGTAATTTGTTATAGCAGCAATAGAAAACTAATACGTGTAGAGTTCAAATAAGATAAAGTGTTGGAGGACTCTTGGAAAAACACAAATCAGGAATCCTTATTAGTTCATGACAGTTTACCTCTTGTTTATTCCATTTCTATGCAGTGCTATATAAGTTCCAGCTATCATACTGAGAAGAGATGTTTGAATAATAGCCCTGAGCCCCAAGGAAGGGCATTTATTTCATGGTTTGTAATTGCCCTAGAGCTTGAAAATTTTCCAGGTCTTATAGTTTTTAATTACACTCTCATACATATGCATCAGTTATCCACATGCTCCTACCTAGCTTGCTACCGCAAAGATATTAAAAAATATATATTTGGAACCATTTCCTCTGCATGCATCTCCCTCTGAAAATATCCTATGAAATAGTTCACCTCCACTGAAATAATCTGCTCCATTAGGGGCATGCTTGCCAATCTTCTTCTTTATGACAGAATTAAACCCCTGCTATCATCTGCTGTGGTCTCAGAGTTTGCTTATTTTACCTGGCAATTCTCTCCTCGTTAACTCATAGTGGCTTAATTGCAGATTCTGTGCTCTGGTTTTGGATCTGCTTTGCTGGGTATGGCCTGCAATTCAGAAAGAAGTGCCTGACGTGGGAGGTTATATTTAGATGGCAGTGAAAGCAGAAGGCAGGGTGTGGATATTTTGACATTTCTCTCTGTTAGAAATGTCTCTACAGGGTCTGTCTTCTGGTCCATTGAATTTCCCCTGAGTCTTGGTGCTAGAGAGGAAGTTTTTATCTGCAAATCAAGACTTGGCCAAGTGATAGCATGTAAATTCCCCTGGCCTTTCGATGATGGTCAGTCCCACCTGTCTCAGATGACCAATAAGCAATCAATTTTCCTCTTCCCTCTATTCCTTCTCTTCCTGACTGTTCCCCCTGTCTTAGAGATAGATGCCCATAGGAACTAAACCTGCTTGTTTCTGTTGAGAAAATCACAGTAGATCTTCATGGGGGCATTTTCATCAAATGGACCAATGTCGTTCTGCTGGTGAGCTTAAAGGTGGAGATCTGCTTCCATTTTTTACTGTTCAACTGAATTTAAAAATATTTTGTTTTGTGAAAGTGTTGATGTCACCTTTGGAACCTCCATTTTATAGCATCTGAGTTTTATCATTAGGTAAATCCCTTAATCTCTCTGCGTCTCAGTTCCCTTATCTATAAGCTGGAAATAAAAATATAAACATGACAGCGTCATTGGGAGAATTAAATGAATTAATGTGGAAAATGCTTGACACATTGCATTTTACAGTCCCTTGGAAAATACTGTTCTCTCCTCTGCCCCCTCACTCTGTTTTTGCACTGGGGTAGCACACGTCACCTGAATTTGTTTTAAAAGAAGATTCTTGGGTCTTTGTCCAGAGAGTCAGATTTTTTGTCCTTGGAAAAAACCTGAGGATCTCCCTTTGGGGCAGCTGCCCAGGTGACATTGATGCAGGTGGTCTTCTAACTCTGCTTTTAGGAACTGCTCCTGGGCTGTAAAGATGGTGAACTTGGCAATAGCATCTTAAGGGCGGCACGTGAGTGGTTCAGTTTGTGCATAATCACAATGCTTGTCACAGAAGAGACACCCAGTACACACTGGCTGATGTTAAATGAATACCTTTGAGCACTTTCAATATAACCTGATTTCTTTTCAAGTTTTACTCCTCACTGGGCAATGAGAAGACTGAATATAGAGTACATCAGTACAAAAATCCATCACCTGAACCCTGAGACATATTCCTCGCTGTTGTCTGGGAACCCATTCTCCCCCATTCTGGCATACCCAAATCTAACCATCTTTCAAAAGTCCCAGTTCATAGCCATGTTCTCTATAATACCTTCCCCAGTTAGAATTAACACTACCGCCTCTTAAACTAGTTTATATGTCAGATAGGTGAACTCTATGATTTCTTGTGAGTGTGCATAGGCTTTTTCAGCAGTTTGCATGTTCTTGATGATTTCTCCCCAAGTAGCTCTCAAATCCATCTCTTCTTTCCATCTTGGCCACAATCATTTGGTCTAGAGCAGTTTTCTGAGCAGAGCTGAGCCAATCAGATCCCTCCCTTGAAATTTGGAAGTGAAATAGTAAGGAACTAAAAGTGTTATTTGTTAGAATCTGAGTCCAAAGTGTATATAGAGATGGGGTCAGTGTCAGCTCCAATGCAAGCCAAAGCTGAAATTACGGGAGCAGAAACCATGAGTGAGGAAACAGGTGTGCAGAGAGGAGACGGTAGCAAAAGTTGGAGAAAGGCAGAGATGCAAGACTATTTGTGCCAAAGACAGTCAGAATAGCTGCTTGGTCCCTGGGCCTTTTAATAACTTAGTTTTTCTTCCCAAGAGGCTCAGCTGGGTCAAGTGACTGTAAGTTCTGTATATTTTCTATAAACGCTCCTGTAAGTGGGCTAGCTTAAGTGGGTCTCTCTTCATTCTTTATATTCAAAAGAAATGTGAGAAACCATCAGAGACTGAGTATATAATGAAGCAAATAGTTTCAACTTGAATTTGAGATGTACCTGGGAGGACTCAACTTTCCTAAAGACTGGAGCCATGAACCTGTAGGCTCAGGAGAAACAAGCTGGAAACATCATACTTGCCTGTAACTAAGCTGTAAGCTAGTTCTTATATTTGTGTACAGAGATAGCATTCTCTGTTACTCTCACTTGAGTGAGGGATATTTTCCTGATTAGACATCTGACCTAGCATGTGTTGGGCTATGGTCTGCTGTGGTAGAACCCCTGAGACTGAGGTCCAAAGTGGAGAATCTTCTGTGTTGCCTAGAGAGATGGTAATGGAAATGACAGGCAGGGGAAAAGTTGGTCTAGCCTTTCCCTCTTTTCCTTCAGCAGTAGCAGAGGATGTTTAGTCCCTTCCCTACTCTTCTAAATTATTTCTAAGTTGTTAGCACCATGCTGATATTCTTGTAAAATCACACTGCTGCTACTCCCCTTGGACAGTGTCTCTGCCACCAGCTCTAAATATCTTCAGATGTTCAAGTCTGCAGGCTAAGCACCTCCTCATTGCCTAGGCATTGTCAGCTAGTTGGCAAGTGTTTACTGAGCATGCCCTGGATGCACATCCCTGCACCAGGTGCTCTGTGCACTTGGCTTATATATGTAAAGAAAACGGGCAATTGACTGCTGGATGTGGTGTTCTGTTGGAAGGGTTCTGATGCTTTGGTAAGCATTGCCAGGGCAACCGGACCGAGTCTGATAATTAATTAATACTGCAGTGATTGCAGTCCACTCTAACTAAAGAGAAGAGAAAAATGGTTGGAACGATTTTCTTCTTTGGAGGAGATGGGTGAAAGAGAGACGTGGAGTTTCACAGTATAATAGGGATTTTGTCCCATTTTAAAGCTAACTGGGGGGAAAAAACACTGAGAGAATGAGTAAGTGGTGGGAGAGTGAAAGATGCAGATAGTTCAGCCCATACCTAAGTGAATGACCAGCAGAAACAAAACTGAAGGACTTCTTAGGAGGGAAGTAAACCACAGCATGGGGGACCAATCAAGGGAGAAACTCACATGCTGAGTTTAGGGTTCAGCTTCCAAGTGAAGGGTTGCCTTATGATCAGATCCACTGAGAAGGGCTTTAATAAAACATTTGGGAATTCATAAAGATAGACTCATACACGTACGTTTGTATGGAAGGGTAACATAAAACCATTTTTTTTGGTTTATGTGTGTGTGTGTAATAACAAAAAAACAGTAATCCCCATGGATTAATGGGGAACTTGGACAAAAAGTAATTATAATTGATTTTACAGCTACACACACAAAATTAAACAAAACAAAGGCTGTACACATAATGATTTTGACTTACAAATGCAAATCCTTTCTTTCCACAATCCTGGCTGCCTTTTGTACTTTGAACTCCATTCTAAAACGGAAGGTCTCTAGTTGTAGGGTGGGCTTCACAGGAACTAGTTTGTAGGATGCACTGGACTAATCAGATTATGTCTCTCTTCAAGAATTTTCTCTCTTCAAGAAACGATATTGGTCAATAATTAGGAGCTTGAATGAGGGGATCACAAAAACCTGGTTCTAGACAGCCATTTTCTTCCATGGGCACTTAGAGGCCCCTAGAAATAGAGAACAAGACTGGGGAGAGAAGGAGAATTCGCTCTCTCACTCATTTCTTGCTCCTTCAAAACCATTCATTGAGCCTCTCCTATGCATCATACCCTCTTCTGGGCACAGGTGACACAATAGTGAGTAAAACAAAGGTCCTTTCCTCACAGAGTCTACATTCTAGTGAGGCAATGGGGAGAAAGAAAATAAACTATATGCTCAGGCAGTAATGAGTGCTATGAAAGAAAAGAAAGCCGTATGGATTGAGAGGCTGCTGTTTCATATAAGATGGACAGGAAAGGTGATACAAGGGTGCAGTCCTTGTAAGGGGAAAGAATGAGGCAAGCTGCTCGTAGGATCAAGGACAAGGCTTCTGTGGTTCAAGAGAGGGATTGTTTTTTGAGATTTGGCTGTCCTTACTGTCCTTGGATTTTGTGCAATACCTGCTATACATCTAATTAATTATCCCTTTTTGTTTAAGCCAGTTTGAGTGGTTTTCCTTTTCTTGCAGTTAACAGATATCGAAGTCATCTACAAATCCACGAGGTGGATCTAAAGCACTGATGTTATCTAGACTTCCTAGTCAGAGTATGTGGCTCTTTATCGCCACCTAATGGCAATATCCTTGAAGTGCAAGGGCCTTAAAGGGGCAAAAACTGACCAGCCATGAGAAAATAGATGTCAAGCGGTAACTCTGCAATTGCTTTTTATTCCAGCTTCAGCAAATTTTGAAAATAGAAGGAATTATATTCTTGAAAGCATTAAGCAAGTATTTATTCAAGCCAAGATTATCCTATTTCCTCTGGAGGATTCAGGGAAACTTATCAAAGGGAAGTTCCCTAAAGACAGAAGTTGTTCAGACATAGGCAGCCAAACCAAAGTCACATGTCCACCAGAGTTGCCAACACAACATATCTAGTGAGGGGTGAAGCTGATGCTCTATTTCCAGAGCCCACCACCTCACAATCCCTCTTACAGGGCTGCCAATCAAGTGGAAAGAGATGCTCAAATGTAAACATTCATTGAACATAGTGTTGAGTATTTTCAATACACTCTTATGTCACTAAGTGGTGGGGACACAAAGGTGCCAAAGATATTGTCCCTGCCTTCAAGAACCATATCTCAACCATCATCACATGAATATGAGCAGCAATGATGGATAACTAGTATACTGATTACCTTCTGTACCAGGTTTTTTTAGCCATTCTCTCTAAATCCTGACAAGTTCTCTGCAAGAACACATCCTTAATGTCATTTTTTTCCAGATGATGGCACTGAAACTCAGAAAGGATACACAACATGCCCAAGTTACACAAGTAAGAAGCAGCAAATCCTAGAATGGAACCCAAGATCTGTTCGACCAATACAAAGGACACAAGGCCTCAATAGCTTGACAAAAGTCTATAGCTGTTGGAAGAGCTGGGATTGGAACACAGGCCTCTAGTCTAGCACCCAGGGGATTTACCACTAGGCCAGACTGACTCCATGGCAGCTATGCTCACTTCACACTGTGCATAGATCGACCCATCCCTTTTTGCCTTCATTGTTCTGAATGCCTTTTATTCAGTTCTGAGGTTTTTAACCTTGTCCATACCAAAGATTCATTTTTTTTTTTTTTAGAGAGATGACCACCTCAGCTGATTCCAGGAGGGGGTGGCATGTGCCACTAAAACCAGACAACCCAGAGAGCCTCTGAGGGTAGACTAGAGAGAATCAGGCCTTCTGAATCAAGAATCAGGTGATCTCGAAGGTCACTTCCTGGTCTGACTCTCCATGAAGAGGGCTCATTCCTCAGGACAGAAAACTCTAGATTTAAACTCCCCTCTGTGAGTCTGCTGGGCCGTATGATCTCAGCTGGGTAAACCTGACCACAGGTGAGTTCCTTCTCTAAAGGACAAGGACAGGCTGCTGGTATTGATTAACTTCCTAATGAGTAGGGGATGTCGTGAATGACATTATGAATGCACAGCTCCCAACCGGACAGGTCTGGCAGCGATGAGGATAAAGAAGAAAGGATATTCTGCAAGTGATCTTGAGAGGCCAAGAGAGACAGAGACAGAGAGAATTAGAGGAAGTGGTTCTTTACTCCACACCTTTCTCTCCCACCTTCTACCACTGGTCCAAGTTCCACCACGGTTATCTAGTCTTTGTATTTATCTTGCCCTTTAATGTGCATGTGGACTGTCTATAATAAGTGCTTAAACATTACCACTGTTGTATTAGCATTACTGGGCCATGTTCATTCAGGTTCTGTAAATGGAAGCCCATGCCACCTCCTTGCCCCTAACTCACTCACACTCTCTCTCTCTCTCTCTCTCTCTCTCTCTCTCTCTCTCTCTCTCTCTCTCACACACACACACACACACACACACACACACACCATACCAGTGAAAACTTCAGTCCCATTTGCTGAACCCTGGAGATTGCTTTGTCTTTGAGAGTCTGAAAAGAAAAAACCCATAAAGCCATCAAAGATTTTAATTATTCATTTTTAATTAGACAAGCAAAGCATGGATATGTTTAGGTTTTAAAAAATTCACACAATACATATAAAATTAAAGTCTTCCCCAAATGAAGAATTTTAAGTAGCTCTGGTCTTCACCTGTCAGATCACGTTTCTGCCATGGACCAATTCAGAAAATGTGGGTGAACCTGGCAGGAGTTCAAGGAAGCACAGAGCCCTTGGGACAAATGGGGGACCTGGGGTCTCGTAAAATGGAATGGGGTATCAAGCTGAGCTTCCTCCTGTAGCTCCTGTCCCATCTGACTTACTGAAGAAGCTTCTCAGTGTTGGCTCACACCCTGCTGGAGCTTAAAGGGTCTGGGCATATATGGCCGTAGCAAGTATGGGCAAATATTTGTCAAATTCATTTCTTTCTCAACATTCTATTAGTGGGGGTTTCCCTATGACTAAATAAACCCTTGTATGAATTTGCTGCTGAACCAAATGGAGATTAATAAAGGGTTTTGGAGAAGGACTCAGAAAAGCATTGGATCAAAGAAAGATTGAAGCAGAAAAGATCTTAGAGACTATCAATTTAGTCCTTCACTTCACAGGAGAAGACATTGAAGACCAGGGAAGTTTGTTCCAATGCCTCAAGTCACATAGGCAGAGCTAGAAGGAGAGTGAGAACCAGCATTTTCATTTGCAGATTCCTAGCTCAGTGTTCCGTTCATTCCACCAGAGATGAAATCCAAACTGGCTCTTTGATCTACCTAGAGGACCTGGGCAGGTCACAACAGTTCTTGGCTCTGGTTGCCTCATCGCTCCTTCTCCCTTAGAATAGCATTGCTAAGAGTATCAGATGAAATATGACTAAGTGCCATGCAAATCACCAAGCAATTTTCAAGTACAAAAAGTGAACTGTGTTTCAATTATTGGAAAGACAAGCATTCTTAATTAGTCCGTCATCTACAGTAGCATTTCTCAAAGCATAATCATTACCTAACTGAACAAACATTTTTGGGAATCTTGCCAGAAAGCATTGCTTTTTTTTTTGTTTTTGTTTGTGTTTTTAAGTTTCCTAGAAACTTGATTATGGACTGAATATTATGTGATCTTAGGAAATTATTAGGGGTGATAATGCTATTGTAGTTATGTCCAGGAGATTATTAATTTGGGGGTATGTGTGCTAAAGGATTTCTGCATTACTTGGGGTTATTATTTAGGTGTTATGTATCATAATGTCTATAATTTATTTTTTAATGGTTCAGCAATTACAGATGCATGCACGTGTGTGCACGGGCACACATGCACACACATATAAATGGCAAAATGTTAAGTGTTGAATCTAGGTGGTAGGTATATTACTTGTGTGGCTGTTGAGTAGACTATCAGTCTCTCTTTCTGTATGTTTGAAAAGTTTTGCAATAAAATGATTATGAAAGCAAGTTCTCCAGGTGATTCTGATTCTCTCCAATGGTTTGAGAACCACTGATCTGGAGCTGTGAGCCACTGACCAATGACAACGTGTAAATAGAAAAATCTTTTTAATCCCCCTCTTCGATATCTTATAAGAATTGGAGCCTCTTTTCCTCAGCAATGCTGGTGAGGTTCTATTTCCCCTTGCTTTGTTTTGCCTGTCTGAGTCATCTATAAGACTAATATATTGCAATAGTAGGCCACCTTTCTCATTTCCAGGCAGGCCTAGAAGTGACACAGACTCAACTTTATTGGACCAGTGGTTCCCAAAATTGGATGCCTAGAAACATTATCCGGCAGGTTTGGAGTTAGACACTGGCATCTGATTTAACTAACAGCAATCAGAGGTAATTCTCATGCACACCTTGGTTTGGGACTCATTGTTTTTGACCATCGTGACCACAAAGTCAAGGTCGTGGGTTTGATTCCCAGCGTAAGAGCTAGATAACTTTGCAGGAAGAAAAGTTCTGTTCTTCAGTGACATCTTAAACACTTTACCTTGTTGCTCTACCACTTTAAAATAGGACTCCTGTACAAAAAAAGAAAAAAAAAACTGAAAAAATGAACCTGGAGAAAGAAGGTATATGGATCGGAGTAATTTACTATTGCAAATACATACACGATGTTTTCCTCCTTCTTGTGAGAACCTGCTACTTTCTATTGTAAAGGTGGCTGCTTTTCATCGATGAGTGAAAAGAGGCCTTCATTTGTTGTTCTCTGTTTAAGAAATGTATCAACTTCCTCAGAATTTTTGGATAAAAAGGTAAAAATGTTTTGTCGGCATCAGTGAATTATGATCAAAATGAATGATGCTTTTAATGAAAAGCACTTGATGAACACTTACCCAGCCAGCCTGAAAGGAGAAATTGAAGACCAGGAAACAGAAAAGTTAACCCCTCCCCCCTCACACAACCATCTTTATTATTAACACTTTCTGGAGCTTCCTGCTGCAGCAGGAACCAGCAGGGCCCTCCACTGGCACACCATAAGCATCTTCCCTTGTTCTTATGTAATATACATCTTTGCAGCTTAAACCTTTAATTAACCAGAGATGTCATCAAGAAAAGTTTGCCAAGGGAGAAGATGCCTGGTTTAATTAAAAAGATCTTTAATAGTTATTAAGGAAATCAATTTGGAATTCAGGCCCGAGAGCAGTGACGAGGGAAGAAATCACTGAGAGGAACTTTGCCATCTCTCAGGGTAATGGATTTTAACCCTTTGCTCTACAGTGCTTGAAAACCTCCGGGGCAGAAGCCCAGGGCGTGAAGAGCAGCAGGCTTATCACTCATTCCTTCCGATCTACTTTCCAGATCCCAGAGGCAGATAGGTCTGTCTTACCTAAGAGAAGCCTAACCTTTCTGGAATGCAGTTATCCTGGCAATCGAAGAAAATAGAAAACCTTTATACATTGAAAATATCCTACCTCATAAGTATAAGCTATTTTTTTTCAAAGAGATGCATTATTTCTCCCTGAGGATTTGTGCTTGGACTGTTCATCAGACTTCTTTCTATTACCGCTCAAACCCGCCTCCTTTGGCTCAAGATACAAAAAGGGTTTGGCTCTTTGGGGCACAAGAGAAATATTATTTTCACTTGTCTCATGAAAATGATGACAGAAAAGGTGAAATAGCCAGAAGGTGGGTGAAATAAATTGTCTGCGTGGGGAAAACTGCAAAAGGGAAGGGGCTTTTGTTTTGAAAAACAGCGTTCTGCCAATGGGCTATGATATCAATACTACCTTCTGAGGCAGCCCGGTTGAGTAAAATGCTAAAAGCACCTTTCAAATAATTATGTTTAATTAGTATTTGTACAGCATTTATAGAGGACAACTGAAAACAGGTGCAGAGTATGACTACAACAATGACTTTCCTGTTGCAATGTAGCTATTTCTCAGGTAGACCAAAACACCTTCACCTGGGACTCAGGTCATTACTTCATACAGCGAGGAGGGACTAGATCTTGTAACTCAAGCCTGCATCCTAAATACCATTTCACACTTTCTTGAAGAGCTGGTGATTGGGATGCAGGTTTAAGTGTTACAGGATCTTCTGGTTCTCCTCGCTGTTAAGGCAACAGGCCTTATATTTTATTCGTATTCTTTACAGCAAATTGCCCAGAATCTGTGCATACCCTGTATTTGTTGATTGCTTTGCTGATTACCTGGAAACTTCTGGGCTTACAAGCCCCGCAAAACGTCTCAGCTCCCTGTTTCACTCAATCTGTTAAGATTAGTGAAGGATGCCACTTGGAGAACTGAGAGGTCTGGGTAGGTGAGTTATAACTCAAGTTACTATGAACTTTTTGTCTTCTGTAGTAGGTCATGTAGTTTCTCAGATCATGTAGTTTCTTTGGTCTATGCTTTTCTCAATTACAAACGAAGGAGCATTGAACTAGATGGTCTCCAAGGCTCCTTCTGAGCCACAATTTCCCCTTAGTCTTAGCTGGGTATGTCTGCTCTGAGTTAGTAGGATGGTGGTACATAGGAAATCTCAGTGCTTATTAAAACACTTGAGGTTGAAGTATGGATAATAAACTGGCAAGCATCATGCTGAATCCAGATTACAGACATGTTTAGTTTAGCTCACCTGATTTTTGGGGGTGGGGGTGGGAATTGAATTAGTTATCAACATGTAAAATCCAGGAAATTTCACATAGTTACCTGGACTTTTGCTTCTGTTGAGAAGTCAGAACACTCTGGCACCACTTTATCTACACTGGCAATGATCAGTTGCAGCTGCTTCTTTGTGAGTCCTACATGGACCCCAGCACACCCTACTGTGTCTTCATCACAAAGATTGAATGTCAGTTCCATCACTATCATTGTGCTGATGCTGTTGGTTCTCTGGTCTCATCTCATTTCACTCATTCATGTAACTTCCATGGCCTGCATAGGAATGTGGGTGAGAGAAAGAGATGGTTGGAGGAATAATTAGGGTCTGATGTCAGGAAGCCCCTGCCCTTTGAAGAGAGACCTGTGCCAGATTCCTGGTTGCTTCCTGGGATATGTGAGTTGGGTAAAATGCCTCCAGTTGGGTGGATGAGATCAGATAGCCATTGACTAATGTGAACAACACAATTATTTTCCATTTAAAGCTATTTCCATTTGTCCACGTGGTTTCTTCTTTAAATAAATGTCTTGAATAGCATTTACTCAGAATAGCGCCCTCCATGAACATGCATGCTATCCCAAACTCCGCACACACTCAAAGAACTTTAACAGCAAAGACCCATATTTTTAGTCACTAAGAAAGTCAGTCCTCCTTTCAGCAACATCATTGGAATTTCCCCTGTCCATTAGAATGGCCATCTAATTTAGTGTGTCAAATAAGAATTTCTTTAAAAATGGGGTATTGTTAATAATTATGCCAGAAAACAGGAAATAAACCAAGACCGCCTCAAGCAAATTGGGGTGTGTGGTCACCCTGCTCAACATGCAACACCTACTAATGACTTGATTATAAAATTCACCATTGGCCACAGGAGGTTGTCCTGGGATTCAGCTTAAGCCTACCAAGAAGAACTGCCTCAGGTACTCAGAGATGATGCAGGTGGTGTCACACCTGGGTGTCTAAAATTTGGAACCTGGAAAGTAAATGACAACTGTCTTTGAATCTCTCCATTTCTTCTTATGCTTGGGCTCTCCTCTTTCAGATACCCTTTTAGGTAATTCAGGTTAAAGAATTTTCCTCCGCTTTTCTTTAAGCTAATTGGGTCACCCCTTCATGTTACTAGAAATTTGCATTTTCAATGTGGTGGGGGCGGGTGCATGACTCAGGTTACCGCAGGACACTGCCATTGAAGATAAAACCACTTTCCACAACCAGCGAAGACATATCATTGCAGCAATAGTAAGTTTTACACTTGGCATTTGGGAGAACAAAGAAAGTTTGGGGCATTTTGAATAATGAAAGAAAGAACCAGGCCTTTGAAATGTGAAGATATGAGTCCTTTTCCAGGAAGCAAATTACACAGTAGTACCTAAGAAAAAAGGGGAGGAAGGATAGAGAAAAGTGGGATAGTGAAAGAAGTTATTTAACGGGTAGAGAAAGATCCAGAAAGGTGATTCTCAGATTCCTTAGATAAAGCCACTCAGCTACTCATCAAAGATAAGAGGAAAAGCTGGCTGGCTTTATTCTTTTGACAAAGACGCACCAATGTGGCAGAGAGAGGAGGTCAGAAGGTTGGTAATAGCTCATTCTCATTTACCACACTCCCATTGTAAGAAGGCCTTGCAGGAGACTCGGGACATGCGGTTTGACAGGATCTACAGTGGCAAGGAAAAGGGAGAGGAACACAGAGGAAAAGGGGCCTGATGCATTATTTACAGTTAGAGAACTTGAACAGAGCAGACTGCAGGAGTTAGCCCAAACACTTGTGTCTATATGACTGTGGAATAGACAGACATGTCTGAATTTTTGATATTGCTCCTTTTGCTGCCAGAGCCCCCTGGCGGTGCTGGGCTGGCCTGGGTCTGTCTCATCTCATCACTGTGCTATAGTCTGCCCTGCTACTAGTTACCTTTCCCTATGGCCCAGAAGGGTAGAGTCCTCAACAGAAAGCTGTTTGGGCCTCTGTGGGTGAAATCTCATTAGGTTGGCACAGAGGGCGTCTTGCTGGTGGTGACAGGTCTAATAAGCATGCAGACGGCAGACACGCATGCACACGCATACTTTCACTGAAGTCACCACGCAGTGGGCAGAGAGTAGAATGTGGGGCATCTGATCTGAAAGGAACAAAAGGCTGCAGCCTCTGCAGAGAGCTGAGTGAGAGTGACAGGAGGACAGCGAAAGGAAACGAGAAGCAAGTGTGAAAACCCCCAGCAAAAGCCACTGGAGAGCATTTGCATTGGACTTCACAGCTTCCTCCCGTTTCCAGCTTACATTTGCTCCATATGCTGCCTTACACAGCTTTCCGAGGCCATAATGGGTTTTATTCCATAGTTTTATACTAACACGAATGACTCACATCTGCTCCAATACCCAATTCGCTCTCTAATGTCTTCGGCTTCAAGGAGAGAACAGCTCACACAGGATTTGCCAGCCACAGGAGTGGCAAAGGAATCCTAATACAGGGACAAAGAAGGTTAGAAGCCTGGAAGAGTGAGCTAGAAGGGTTTTCCAGAGGGTATGACATGACAGATGGGGAAACTGAGACTCAGAGAAATGAGAAAATTGCTCAAGAATATCAAGACCAGGGAGGTAAATCCATTTTAGGGCACCAGGATATATCTAATTCAGAGCATACTTATTTTTTTTTTCTTACTTTCTGCCATGTTAAATCTTTTGTTGGGAGCTTCTCCTCCCTATATAGTCTGTGATGAGAAAAAAGTAGTTGGATTAATCGCCAGTGAAAGCTAATCCCCCACTGGGATCAAATTAGGTTCTGCATTACTTAAGCTGGTTATTAAAGTTTTAAATATCTGCCAGAGTGTGGGGGACCCCTGGATAGGCTGAGTCCTGTGAGAGACCTACAGGGCTGGGCCCTGTGTGCAGACTCACCTGGCTTTGAAGTCCCATCCACAATCGAATTCAATGTTAATAGCAGTTACCAGTTTGGCAACCCCAATTAGTATGCCTTTTGGCTAGACACTTGGCAAAAACAGATTCCCCTGACAGCTTCCAGGGGCTCAGGGAATCGTTTCCACTTTACTGGAGGACAAAATAGTGATTTGAGAGGCAAGCACCTTGGAAGGCAAACCCTGCTCTCTTAGGCATTGCAGGCCCTGCATGGAGCTGTTATGGAAAACCAGGGCCTTGGTTTCCCCAGATGCCAGTTAGAATGAAGCACCTAGCCCCTTGGCAGCAGGCATTGTGGTGCTGCTCCATCTCGAAAGCTTGGCGGTGGTGTTGTGTAACTGCCTGCCATCTGTTCCCCAGAAACAGTATCACAAAGCGCTGAGCAATGGGCTATGGTGCTGCAGCTCCTGCCTGGAGCCGACAGTCTCAGCAGCTTGCCTGGGGGTCCCCTGCAGAGCCTGCTGCAGAACGCTTTGCAGGCCCAAGTCTGCAGGTCCAGGCTGAGGCTCCTGGAAGAGATCCAGGCAGCTCAAGATGCTGTAGGGATGGGTTCTCTTGTTTCTTTTCACCCATCTCTCCCATGATGGTGATCTACCTGAACCTTTGCCCTGCCAGAGTGATGGTTAGGGAGCCTACCTCAACCTTTCAGTGCATAAAGTTCTAATGAAGGCGAATCCTGAGTCACCCCTAGGGTGTTGTATGATGGTCTGAGAGTTCAGCTGAATCTTGTGATGGGCTGGCAAGAATGCTCAGCTTTTCTGAGCTATTAGATTTACACCTGTTTCCAACCAAAATTTTCTTACCTACAGCCTAGCCAAGAACTCTTTGGGGCTGTGAGTCAGGACTACCCTATCTATGGCTGAAAGACAAGGTACCAAATACAGTGGCTTTCAGCAGATTCTTCCATTTCTGACATCACTTCTTGGGGGCTCTGTCTTACTGGGGAATGAATTCCAGAGCCCCACTTCCCATAGTGTATGGAGGCTTCTACTATGCTGAGCTCTGCAGGGAGGGGATGGGAGGATGGTGGCTACAGTAGTGGGTACATCATTCTCACCTCCCCAAGCAACTAGATGAGATAAGCATCCCTCCAACTAAGGCTGCAGTTATTAAAATGGCATAGTTCTGGCAGCCACTGTTCCCAGGCAGAGCAAGGTTTTTCTTCGTCTCTTTGAGCTATCAAATGATCAGATAACTCCAGCACCTTGCATGCAGCTTTCACAACTATCCACTCCTTTGTCACAGGAGGTATTATCTTCCCCATTTCACAGATGAGGAATCTAAGGCTGGGGAAGGTAAATGCCTTGACCAAGATTCATCCAGCTAGTGTGGCTGAGCCAGGTCAGGACCCCCTAGCCAGTGATAGCACCACTGTACCAGCCTAGCTGAGGCCTACGTGGGAATCCAATTCAGAATCTGCTCTGCCTCTAGACCCAAGTAATTTTGATCTGCAAGATTAAAGGGAGGAGTCTGCACTTCCCAAAGGCATCTGGGAATAGGGGCTTTTGAAAGACAGCCTTCTGCATCCCCCTGCCTAGGGTCACTTTCCAAGAACCCCACATGGTTGGCTTAACTATGAACCACCTTCCTTTGTTGCACAGATCTCGAATGCTTACGGGGAGAGAAACCCTTAAGGGAGATAACTGCGCCTTAATTTTTAAAAAGATTTTTTAAAAGTTATTTAGACCACCTCAGCGTTCCATTAAGCAGAAAAAGTTGCCAGGAACCTGCATGCAGGCAGAGAAAAATCCTGGGGAGTTGGCTGAACTCGGCCTTGGCCCTGAACTGCCAGGAGCACCCCCAGCGTTCTACGTTCCCAGTTCCGGCTTCGCGTGTGTGTATGTGTGTGTGGGGGGGTGCACTGAGGGCGGTACTGGGGTGTGAGCGCCACGTGCAGCCCCTGCGGTGAGCGGGAAAGTCCTCCCAGGCACAGGCCCGCTAGGCGCGGGCTGCACCTTCAGTCCCAACATGGAGCTAGCGGTGGATGCTTCGCGGATGCACCGTTCCCGCCCCTCCTCACCCCTCCCCAGAATGGTCCCGGAGCTGCTCCCAGGGCTCCGCGCGGGCGGCCCCAGAACAGTACCGTACGCCACGGTCGGCGGGCAACGGTAGCGCCCCCTCTCAGAGCCCTCTCGCTCCCGCCCGCGCTCCCTCCGAGTCGGTTTGTCTGTCGTGCACACCCTCCTCCTTCGCTCTCTCCTCCCCTTCCTCCCTTCTGTTCCTCCCGGGGTGCCGGGCACGGCCTCGGATTCCTCCCTTCCCAAAGCTCGAGTCAGTTTCCCTCGCGGCAGCTACTGGAGAGGCGGCGGCGGCGGCGCGGGAAGCATCTCCGCTGCCACCGCGCTTCTCTGCCTGGAGCAGGCGTCCAGCCTGGCTGCCCCCTCGGCCCTTCCTTGCCGCGCCTGGGAGCGCCCCGCGCGCCCATCCCTGCCCGCTTCTGTCCGAAGTGGGCGGGGCGCCTTTCAGGAACCTGCCGCCCCTGCACCGCGATCACCGGCTAGTGCACCCCGGAGCAAGACGCTCTCCGGGACTCCTGCCCCGCCGACCCTGACCGCCAGGGGGTGCCCCAGGTGCGTAGTTCCAAGGAGAAGAGAAGGCAAAGGGGACCATGCCGCGCTTGTCTCGCCGCCTGGTGCTGCCGATCTTTGGGGTGCTCTGGATCACCGTGCTGCTGTTCTTCTGGGTAACCAAGAAGAAGTTGGAGGTGTCGACGGGACCTGAAGTGCAGACCCCCAAGGTACCGGGTTTGGCGGCGCGCCGAGCGCGGGGCAGAGGGTTGCCGGAGGGCGCGCAGCTCGCGCGCAGTGTTTGCAGGCTCTGGGGAAGCCAGGGCGAGAGTCTGAGTGCTGCGAGCAGGTAACCGGGCGCTGGATGCAGCTATAGTGTGATAATTCTGGATTTAAAAAAGCTTTGGGGCATCTCTGGACTCGCAGTGTAAGTGGGAGTGGGTGTGGGCGGTGGGCGCTCGCTCGCGGGCAGAGCGAGGCTCTCAACTTGGGCAGCGCGCCGGGGTCCCGGAGCTGAGGGGCGCTGCGGTCCAGCCAGCCAGAGGGTGGCGGTCTGTGGACTCCTCGAGAGAGTCGCATGTGGTTGGGTCGGTTGGCAGGGCCGGCCGGTGCCGGCGCCCGCGAGAAGTCTGGCGGCTGCGCTGACCTCCTTCCTTCCCTTAGCTTCCAGGCCCGACCATGGGAGGCGGGAGGCCCCGAGTGCGCTGAGCGCGTGTGCATCTCCGGCGAGCGCCCTGCAGCCTCCCTGGGCGGCTGCTGGTGGCGCTCATCTGTCCTGTCGTTACTCCTGATTTATAATTGTCCCCGAGCCCTTCAGAGCATTAGAAATTGAATGTGCCCTGAACACTACTAAAGAGTCTGTAAAAACACACGCCTTGTTATTTGTGGGGAGTTGGGGAAATGAGAATCCAAGTGATTTTCCAACTCCTGCCCAGTGGTTCATCAGTGTTGAGCCAGTAGGTTCTCCCTACAGGCTCTTCCCTCTAATTCAGAGCCTCCTTGCCTCAGTCTCCTTCTTTTCCATAGACCTGGCCATGGGATACAGAAGGGTTCCCTGACCAGCCAGGCAACATTTATGAACTGGGTCCAGAGCAGTCCTTCAGGGGCCGGAAGAAAGCCTTTGGGGGAGCTTAAGTTCCAAAGCAGGAGACTGAAAACAAGGGGGAGAGGGAGAGAGGAGTCTCTCCAGTAAGTACAGTGCAAAGGACTCACTGTGTGCCATGTAACCTAGTGGGTGCTTCTTCAGAGGTAGTTGTATGACTTGGGTGGTATTATCTTTATATCATAGGTTAGAAAACAGGTTCAGTCTTTAAGTACCTTGCCTTAGGTCACTACTGATTTGAACTCAGACCTTGGATATGCAGAATATTTCCACTGTATCCAGCTGCCTCTCAGATCCCCCTTTAACTTCTGGCACTTAAGCTTTGGAATCTTGCTGATGCTGGGTTAAGTTCCACAAACATTTTTTTTTTTTTTATGATTGGCTCTATGCCAGGTACTGTGCTAGGTGCTCTGGGTACAGAGATGCAGAACTTACTCCCTGCGGTGGAGGATTTGCTCATCAGTGGATCAAGACCATACAATGTGCTAAGGGCCAAGAGCGTCTCAATGCACTAGGTGTTATGGGAGCCTGGGGACTTCCTGGAGGAGGAGGACTTAACTGTTTTGAGGATGAACAGTAGGCTTGCCAGTAGGTAGGAAGGGCATTCCAGGTAGAGGTTAACTGCACCAGACAGGCTCAGATGAATGACACAGCACATTGTGTGAGTTTGGCATAACTGGAGCATAAAGCAGGTGGCAGACATCAAGGATGAAGCTGAGGAGGTGTATAAGGGTCATGTTGGGCAGGACCTTGTGGGTGCTGTAGGGCCTTTGAGGGGTGCTAAGCAGACTGGCTACTTCAAACAGCCTTTAGAGCTCAGGATTAATTTTGTCACTCACTGCAGATCTGCCCATAGAGGTGGAGAGCTTTTCCCCTTTTGCCTTGAGTGGTTCTGCTTCTTGTGATGTAGTTAATGATGCCCGCGGGGACACGAACTCTCTGTTTTGCATTGAACCTCATTACCTGAAGCTTACTTATTCTTAGTTTCCACCAGGGATCTGGGACAAGAGATGTTTCCTTCTTTGTGCACTTCGTCCCTCTTCCTTCCGTGTCTCTTGTCCTGGTGTGCGCTGAACACGCATATATGTAACGAATGCAACTCTATGCTGGGCTCTGTGCTGGGTGTGGGGGCTGCTGTGATGAGTACACTGTGCCCCTGCCCTTTGTGTGTGGGGGCTCTCACAAGGTCCTGGTCGAGGCAGAATTACCAACAAATGGCTAGTGGGGTGGGGCTTCAGGAGAGGTCTAACATCAGAAGTTCAGACATAGCACTACGGAAGAGGGGGACTTCTAGTTTTAACCACTTGCTCTCTGTCTTAACATCTAATTTCTCCCCTTTTTCTGTATCCTTTATAACCACGAATTCCATGGGCTTTTAAAATGTTGACAGCATTTATCATTAGGTGCTTTTTTTTTTGTTAGTATATTTCTCCTTCCTGTTTTTCACCTGTGTGAATGATTCTCTGAGTCTACATATATGTGTCATGTGTATTTGTAGATGTGTTTGGTGGATAGCACCCCTCTGTATCCTAGAGTATATGTGTCTGAGAAGAGAGGTGGAGAGGCAAAGACAGATCCCATCTTAGCACCGGAACAATTTTATTCCCATGACCAGTCTGTAGTACAGGAAATTGGCTTGTCCTGTCCGAAGGAGTACGGTTGGTTCTCAAACCTGCCTGCATGTTAGAATCACCTGCAGAGCTTGTTTACTGTACATGTTTTGGGGTTAATTGAAAAGATGGTGATTCTGTGGGTTTGGAAGAAGGTCCTAGAATCAGTATCTTCATAAGTCTCCATGTGAGTCTGAAGCAGCATAATGATGGATGGCATTTGGGAGCCAGATAAAGAATATTAAGTGTTGATTTTGTTGTTGGCTCCATGCAAATATGCCTGCATGATTTCATTCTTCTTGAGTTCCTGGTGGACCAAGCTTGTGTGAGAGTGTGCACCATTGTGACATGACAGTAGCGAGCACTTGTATAGTACTTTTCAAATTCACAAGCTCTGTTTCACATCTCTTAGCTCATTTAATCTCTACAACCACCACATAAGGCAGATAATACTTTTATGCAGATAAGATTGAGTAATGAAGTTATAAAATTGGCTCATGAGAACAAGGCTGTTATTAAATGGCAGTGTTAGGGACAAGAATGGAGCGAGATCATTCCGGGAACTGCTCATCCACATGCTCCTCCCGTGCTGCTGTGCTGTATGGATGCTGCTGTGCTGTTTGGGTCTGCACTTGTGGGTGATGGGGTGAGGTTAGGGATGTTTACAGCGTGGGTTCCCCAACCCACTTTCCTGGGCTTCCATGGCCCCTCCCTAGACACTTGCCTTTGGAGAGGCCCAGGGGAGTCGGTGTGATTTGTGGGGGAACCATCTCAGGGAACTACTGCTGTTCCCTTGGAAGTGGCCATCTGGGGCAGGGGAGGCTCCTCTGACTGGACACAGTGCACCCCGGTGGGGAGAGTCCCATGGGAGGTTGTACCCAATGGTTGTAGGCAGTTGTAGCACCTTTGGTTTAGAAACCATTTGCCAGGGCAGAGATTGTTTCCTCAGCACTAGGAATTTGGACGTTTCCTGGGACATCTGTCTATTGTAGAGAAAAAAAACAACTCAGTTTTTTAATAAGTTGGGTATCCCAGGTTTTCCTAGGAAATGCCTGTGCATAGCCATGCAGAGATATCTTGCACTGGACATGTTGAAGCCTCGGGGAAGTTTTCATCCTGCTGTGGTGTGTCTGGGGTGTGGGGGGTTCGCTTATTTTTCAAAGCAAGTGGGCTCCCTTCCCTTAAAAATATGTAGAGAAGTTCGGAATGGTGGAGGGATTGGAGAGAGGAGAGGGCTGTGGTGAGGAACTCTGGGCTGGGGACCTCGTAACTTTGAGACTCCATGCAGCAAATTGCCTGCACTAGGGTCCACTATAGGTTCCAGTTCTGGGCTCCCAGGCCTTATTATCCTTTCCTCACAGTGTTCGGAAACATCTTCATTTGCCTTGTGATAGGATCTCCAAAGCCAGCCTGATAATAAAATAAAACCTATGTCTAGTCACAATCCAGGGGATGTGGAGAAGGCACGCTGCACCCCTGGTTAAAGTTATTTGTTTCTTTGTTTGTTTTCCTTAGTTTCAGGAAGGGCTGGTTCTATTAATAGCGCAAGTAAAGGTTTCTTTAAGTTTGACTTTTTAATGTTGATTCTATTCCTTTACCTGGTCCCCCACCCCCAATTCAGTAAAGCTCTAATTCCTAACTGAAAATCTTGTAACAGTTTGGTGTCTTATTTCAAACTGTATTTTAGCCATAAATATGGTGCCACTAAAGAGTACCTGAAATATGTTTTCATTTTTTTTCTCTCCCATCATTTATTTGTTGGCCATTCAGAGAACTATACAATAAATGAAAGAACTAAACAAACAAGCAAACAAACAAACAAACAAAACCCCAGCAATCTGTCTCCTATTTCCTAAATTCAGTCCAGGGCCATAGGGTTTAGTAAAAGCCAAAGAATTTGAGGTGTAAGGGTACTTTTTGAGGAAAGTATTAGAAATGTAAAGACTTTGAACAAAGTGCCTTGGGCCCATGTAAATGGATCTGTGCTGTACTAGAAATATAGCAAACACTATTGGAAAAGAGCTTGTCTTTTTTGTAATATGCATACCACAAATGCCTTAAGTATATGACACTGTTATTTTATTTCTCATTTAGTAGATAATTTCTCCCATTAAAACAATCATGAATTTTAGAGAGAGACCCTATTAATCTACTGATGCTCGGTGCATGCATATTGGACTCTGTCCAGGGAATTTTCACTCTGGCATGACCGAAAGTAGCCCATTATCAGAGGAATGTTTATCCTTGCGTTGGCTGCGGTGTGAGCTGGTGTCTGAGCGGGGTGCTGTGCTGTTTCCCCTCTAGCAGGTTCCTAAAACAGGTAGGGGAATGGTGTTTCTTGGTGACCCAGGAGCGTGGCTGTGAGAGCCTAGGAAATATAAAAGTACAAGATTTGAACTTAAGATATTCTAGGAATAGCATGCCTTTGCTTTCTAGATATCAACAAGCTGTTTTGTTTTTTGTTTTTTAAACAACCCTGAGCTTACCCCTGTCCCCACCACCTTCCAAGCTGGTGGGAATTTTTTTGCCCTGGGTTATTTTTGGCAGCCCTGGGTTGTACCCATGTCCCAGATCGCTTTCCCAACCAGCACTCTCCCCAGATTCCCATGGCGGGGCCCCATCCCAAGGACTCTCGAATCTGTTTTAAGGGAATCTTTTTGAGTCAGTGTGGGGAGCTTTCTCTCTCTCCCTAAGTAGTCTGGTGCTTTTGGGAACAAAGACCAGGAATCCTTGTTTCAAATGTTCCTGGAGGCACAGAATGATACCTGCTCAAATCAGAGAACACAAAGGAGCAAAACCAGGAAGGAAAGAGAAATTAATGTTCCTGTCACAAGCCTCCCCAGCCTGTCTAGGGTCTCCCCTTTTTCAAGGTTGCTCATATGTTTGTATCATTTAAAAGTGTTAATTTCCACTCATCAGAGGTCACTTACAAACCGAACAGGGACAGAATGAGGCTGCAATGGCTTATGCCTAAAGCCCAGGATTTCCACACGACCTGGTTCACATGTTATCCTGTCACATACTATGCTGCCTGCATCCTTTCCCACACCTCCCATCTCAAGTTTCCCAGTCTTATCCATTACCAGGCACCCAGGAACACATTTTGAAGAAATGTGTCGCTGTGCCTTTGTTTAGTTTCTGATGTTTACAGCTTTGTCGCTCTTCCAGAGCATCTCAAAGTCCCCCATGCATTTTTTTTTTTTTGTGTGGGGTGAAAGAATCTCAGTTAGAAAGCAGGATAAATTCTCAGCTCCTCTCTTAAGGGGACTCAGTGAACCCTGCCACGGCTTCTGCACATCCCACCCCAGAGACCAGCATTATAGACCCACCATCTGCTTGGGCAAGTGAGTCTGGCTGTGTCCCGTGCCCTCTACAGCTGGCGGCTGACTCGTCCCACTTGCGTGCTGTGATCCTGAGCGGGGTGGTCAGCCTTCCTCCTTGCATGAACCTCAAGGACTCACACTGTTCGCTTGTCAGGAGATGAGGAGCTTCACCGTCTCCTCGTAGGTCCCATCAAGTGTGCTTTCTCCTTCTGGGCTGTCTTACACACGCGCCGGCCCAGGCGTCTCTTTCTGGCATTGGCAGTGCCAGGGACCACGCACATCCTTTTTCCGGGTTCAGTCTTCTCGGCTGTGAAGTGGGAGCAGCATGATACAGCTCCTCTTGTCTCCCACTTGCTTTGCCAGCAGTCTGAGTCGTTTCAGGTTGCTTGTGAATAACTCTGAAGTGAGACCTCATGGCTATAAATAATTATACCACAGATACTCTGTGTCTATTACTTATCTTTTAATTATTTTACCAGAAACGCTAGATTAACCAAAGAATAAATCAGTCTCCGAGTCCTCAGATGTTGAGCTGATTAAGAAAGAACCCCTTTGGGTTACTTAACACACACACACGCACGCACACACTGGTACCCTGGGGAATTCTGCAGAAGCTCCTGAAATTTGCTGGCTCTGGTATTTTGGTATTTCAGAATAAATGGCCTGATACGACCTTCTGGGGCAGCAGTCTTTGCATTTGGCAGCAGCTGCTGCCATCACAGGACCTAATGAACAGTAGGAGCTGATAGAGAGAGAGAGAGAGAGGAAGCAATCTCCGTGGTGTGAGAAATTTATGTGCCACCAAAGGAATCTTCTTTCCTCCTGCTTTTTCCCCCCATCGCTCCCTTCCTCACATTCTTCCTCCTTCCCTTTTTCACATCTCCTGACAAGCTACTGGAGTCTAGAGCAGAGAGCCCCAGGGCAGTTGGTCAGAAGCTCCAGGGCGAAGTCTGGAGGGACAGGAGCCCAGTACTACCCAGCAGGTTCCAGCCAAGGTCAGGAGCAGCGTGTCTTGCTGCTGCTCTGCATTCAGAGGCAGTCCTTTCTGAAGGAGGAAGGCAGCCTCTCTGGGCCACCGTGAACCACTCTGCTCAGCTGCCCTTAGATCAGGAGCCCTTTTTGTAGGAATTAAGGAGCCATTTGACCCACTGCCTCCTGGACGATGCTGATTTTCAAGTACAAAGTCTCTTCTGCATAACATTTCCGGGAGACAAGATTAGGCACTCAAAAAAATAATTAAATTCTCCTCATGTCACTTGTCTTCTTAACTGTAAGCACTACAGAGATCTTTCAAGGAAACGCAGGAGCGAGCGACACACTCGCATGTTCCTGCCTTTGGATCTGAATGCCAAGAGGAAGAGAACATCACCCAGCTGCCTCCTTTCTAATGATCCCCTTGTTTAAACCCAATTTACATCTCATTCCAGACCAGGAGAGAGTGGGGGACAGAACTGGTATGACTACCCCATCTTGACCGGCTTTCTTCAAAGAGGCAACTGCCCCTTTTCTTTGTCCTCACTAAGATTTAGAAATTAAGAGGTTTTTTTTTGTTCCCCTATGGTCCAGGCTAAGATTTATGTAGCTTCTCTTGTTCCTCTGAGAACACTCTAATCATTCATTCTCTCTATCCCTCCCCCCACCCCACCCCCAGCCGCAGAGACTACTAGTCTAATCAATATTTATGTGCCCATCACTCGCAGCTGCAACATGTAAGCATAATGGACGCCAAATTCCTTGATGGCCATTGAAAAATTAGCTGGCGCCTGTATTTCAGGCTCATTGTTTTCTAGGATCATAGAAAGATCAGACCACGTGGCCCACGGATTAATTAAGCCACCCAGATAATTGGCTGTTAATAGACGACCAGTTGATGGCTGCCAGCTGGGTGCTGAATTGACTACTGGTCTTTATGGTGGGCTGTGGTCTTCATCAGGAGAGAAACAGGCCTGAAAGACTTGACTGATTAAAAGTGAATCAGGAACAGGAAGATAAGAGGTAGCTTCTTTCCTCTACCACTTTGTATGGTATTTTACAGTTTACAAAGCGTTTTTCTTCATAAATGCTGTATTTGATCCTTCCTGTACCCTGCAAGGTGGGTGTTGTTATTATTCTCATTTTCTGAAGTGTGATGAAGGGGAGGTAATAAGGGGAGGAGACTGGCAAGCTCACTAAACAATTAAGTGACCTTGAACTTATTCTTTTGACTATAAAGCATGAGCTGTTTGCATTATGGCCATGCTCAATTTCTGTTTAGTTTCCTTTCCCAGGGGAAATGAAACCTATTTTATCTATGTATGTATTATCTGTATATTTTTACATGGACAAAATCTAGTGCTTTTGCTGAGAAATGACTTCCTACCTCTGATTAAACACCAAAACTGCTTTTCTGAGAAGGGAACTGAGAAGCTGATTAAGGGAACTATAGAATCTGTCTCGGGGTGAGGGTACTGTGCGACCAGGTGGCCTTTAGGTGTTCTTCCAGGATCGGCCAAGCTTAACCCACCTGCAGGCATTAGGGAACCGTTCCACAGGACACTGCCTTCTGCTGCAGGATGATGCTGGGTTCGAGTGGCAGACTCGGGGTTGCAGGAGACGTGGAGAGAGGGTCTCCCACCCCCTCGGTCCTATGGTATGCACTGGCTCTGTCCTTATTCTGTGAGCCTGAGCTGACCAGCCATATCCCGCCTGCCAGCTGGAGTTTGATAGCAGGAAATGAGACTGGCTGTCATTCACCACGCTGCTCAACTCAGAAGTCAACAGGATTGTGCAATTAACACAGAAACTGTTGATTGGAATCCCTTTCGTGATGAATGTGATCCTTAAAGAATCAGGAGAAGCTCCCCTCTAAGAGGAAAAATGTCATTTGAGAGAACTTAATACAGTCTATTTGAAATGCAAGGCGGATGTGTGTGGAGGGAAATGTCTCCCAGATACCAAGTATCACCTGAGATCCTCTCGTCTCGACGGCAGAGGGCGCTCTGCCTGGGTCCTGCTGTTAAGTCTTGAAGGCCCGTTGACGACTGCTCAGTTCAGTCCGTTCTGTGTTGATGGACTGCTTGTTCTGCCCAGTTCAGGGCTCAGCGGCTCTGGGGCTGCTTTGGATGCTGGGAGTGAGTGATGTAGTTGCTGCTCATGTTATATGTTTAGACTTATGGAAAGCATAAAATCGGGGAGGCTGCCATTGTCTTCCTGGATATTTTGTCTGCAATTCAGGTGAACTACCAGAGGGCTCATGATGGTGGTTTTGGTAGTAGCCTGAATGAGTCAGTTAGTCTCTACTGTAAGATCTCCAGCAGAAACATGACTTGTCCACTTGTACTGAGCATGGCAGCAGTAAAGGGGACTTTAAAGAGTGTGTGTGATGAGAGAATCAAGTCATGTTGTGATTGCCATGTTATGGGCGCTCATCCAAGTCATGCATTATGTTTGAAACTGTTTCTCTTACAAGGATGAGGGTGTAATGATGGGCACCAGTCTGTTAGTATTGAGAGGACTGTGATTGTTAAACCAATTAGGATTTATCCAAATAACAAAATTTCAAGATTTGTGGAAGCAGGGTTTATTTGTTTTAATTAATTATGAATAAATGTTTTATAACACCTCCCCCCTAACCCCCCCAAAAAAGAGTACATGGAGTAAGAACAAAAGAAATATAAATCTAGATGACTTTGATGTTTTTCCTCTCCACTTGGAGGCCCCGATGGTTTTCTAATCATATGCTCAATTCTGGATCAGATCAACTCCCTATAGTCCTCCCTGTTCATTGTTAAATAAGATTTTGGTTTCTGCTCCAGGTTTTAGCTTTTCTCTTAAAACAGCATATTTTTTTGGAAAACTTCTTGGCAGTGTCTACTAAAGCTGAACATATGTATATACCTATGCTTTTGCAACTCATTCCTAGCTGTAAATCCAACTGAAATGCATACGGATTTTAGTGACTATCATGTACTCATATTGGAGTCGGCAAACTTTTTCAGTAAAGGGCCACCATATAGTAAATATTTTGGGGTTTCTAGGTTATACGGTTTCTGTCGTAAACAGTCAGCTCTGCTGTTGTAGAGTGAAAGATGAAGTGTAAATGAACAAGAGTGGATGTGTTCCAATGAAGCTTTGTTTACGTACACTGAAATTTGAATTTCATATATTTTTCATGTCTCACAAAGTCTCATTCTTCTTTTTGGTGTTACTTTCAAATATTTATAAATGTACACTCCATTCTTAGTTTGCACCGTGTTCTGAAACAGGAGGTAGGCCAGGTTTAGCCCAAAGGCTGTGGGATTCCGTTTGTGCAACATACGACAATAGGCGAAAGTAAGCTCTGGTGTTAGAAGTCAGGTTCGTGGTGATCCCTGGTTGCAGGGGGAGTTTAGTGACAGAAGTGGGCAAAGGGGCATTTGGGGGGAACTGGTACTGTTCAGTGTTTTAATCTGGTGCTGGTTACTTGGGTTTGTTCACTCTGTGAACATTCATTGAATGCGTACTCTTTCCCGTTTGTATATTCCACTTTAATGAAAACTTCAAGAGGAGAAAATCTGAAGTGAGTGTGGCTTCTGGCTTCATTTGGGGTTAATGGAGCGGTTTTCATTCTTTTGATAACCACTGGTTTCTATTTCCTGAGTAAGAGAGTCTTTGGAGAAAGGTCCTGATAAGTCTTTCCAATTTCCCAAATCTTATTCTCTTTTATAGACAGGGAGACACTTGACAACTGGTGTGGTATAGTCACCAGCCAACCAAAGTACAGATATGGTGCTGGGTGTTAACTGGTGGTTGCTGGATCATAGGAAGATGGGAAGGCCTTCAGAACAGTGGGAACCTTAGGTAGGACTTCAGCTGGTATTGCTGCCCCACAGGGAATCTGGGCTCACCTCTATGCTTATAGGTAAAAGGTGGAGACTTAATTGCAAAGAATGGATTTATATGGCATAAGTTACTGGCTTATGGAAAACCAGCTTCTATTATTAATATTATTATTTTTTTGGCATCTGGGGAAAAAAGCACAGAACAAACAACCTGAGCCCCTAGTAAGTGCCAGGTGATTCCTGTGTGTGTCAGTCATCTAGTCTTCGTAACAACTCTGGGCAGTAGACATTCACTTCGTTTTTCAGATGAAGATCATCAAGGCTCAGGGCAGCTAAGTGACTTTCCCAAGGTCATGCCACTTATATGTGGAGGAGCTGGATCCCAAACTAGATATGTCTGGCTCCAGAGCCACCCTCTTTCCACTTGACTGTGCTCATCCCACACTTCCTTCTCTCCCCTCACAGTCACTTTGAATCTGGTCTCCTGAAAGTGATGACTTGAATATATTTTTCCTTGAGCAACCAGCCTTTAAAGCCTGCCTGCGTTCTGCTTCCCAGAACTGCACACTCTTGTTTAGATGAGAAGCTATTGAATGAAATAGTTTTATATCAGAAGCTATCTCTTCCAGGACAAGCCATTTTAAAACAATAGTCAAAGAGAAAACTTTACTGCATTTTTAAGGAGAAATATACCGGGCTTTCAGCATTTGACATCCCTTATGAATACTTCCCTCCTACAGATGACTAGGAGTGTTTCTGGTCCAGGGTTACACTTTAAAAAAGGAAGTCTCCATCGTATCATATTCTGGGGAATATTAAGGTGCTTTAGGCATACCTCAAGACTGATTAAAGAGGGAACAGTGAGGAATTGATCAAAAGATCAGAAAATGCAGAGACCATAGTGGATAGTAAACACTCCCCACATCATCCTTCTGAGAGGAATAGTCTTGCATCTAGCATAATAGCACCAATTATTTGGTTGTTTGTGCTGAGGAGTTGAAAGCTATCATGTGCCGGGGGAAATACTCAGCATGGAGCAGTAATTATGGATCAGCTGATGATAAAGGAAGCATTGGATTGACTGCTAATTAGATTATTAGCACTAAAAACAAATACCTGCTATTAACCATAAATAAGCTGCATTTATGGTATTTTCTACTTTTTAATGCATATTCCTTTTTATAATGTGCAATTTTCTTTCTTCTTTTTCTGTGCCAAGACTTCCCATTTTCCTCAGTCATACTTAGCATATTTGTTTATTGAGCTGTAATCAAGTCATTTTCTCGTTTCTTTCTAGTCTCAAAAGGGGTTGAGGGAGCCGATATATGTTGAGTGCCACATGTCAGCCCTACATGAAGTGTGTTAGGTGATTCTTAAGGAAGAAGTCAGGACTATACCAGAGCAGCATCCAGGTCTTTCCCATCAGCACAGAGCCTTTGTTAAGGGTATAAGCAGTGGTACCCAACCTTTTTGGCACCAGTGTTCCTATGAGAATCTAATGCCTGATGATCCGAGGTGGAGCTGAGGTGGTGATGCTAGCACTGGGAGTGGCTACAAATACAGATGAAGCTTTGCTCCTTGCCTGTCACTTACCTCATTCTGTGAGGCCTGGTTCCTAATAGTCCATAGACTGGTACCCGTCCATGGCCTGGGGGTTGGAGCTCCTGGTAAGGGATCATAGGGTTTTCCCAGTGAAATTGGTACTGGAGTTAATTGCCAAAGAAATGACATAGTTGCTTTTTTTGTGGCACTTTGATGTTAGGTTCTTCTTATCCTGGATTCAAGGAGGGTGGGATGGGCATTTGGGTGCTTCATGTGTCTGCAACTCCCCTTCCTTCCCAGCAAATCAGCCATCTTCCTACAGGTGGGTTGACTGTGTCCCCAGCAGCATGAGACTCCAGCTGTCTTCCTGCCCAGGGTGGCTGTGAATTCTGCGAGTAGGACCATCTGGACGAGCCCTTGGGAACTCCCTAGGTTGTCTTGAGAGAGAAGCCAGTAGAAATCAGAGGGCACCTCTGGCCCTGCCCTTGATAAGTGGTAGAAGTGACTGTCGGGTGTCCTGTAGGAGGTGCCAGAGAGAGAACTTATGGCCACTGTGATGTGCCAGGAGAGGCACATGACCACCTTTTGGGAGAAATGCTAGGTGCTTTATGTGTGTTAGGTCACTCATTCTTTACAGCCTCCTCGCAAGGTAGTCAGGCTGAGATTTAGCTAGTGCTTGCCAGTATAGTCATACTGGGTGTTTAAGGCTGGCACCTTTCTGATTAAAAGGTGCCTGAGCCATCCAGGTTGTAAAAAATGTCTGATGAATCTTATCTCTGGATGATGTATTGATGATCCCTATTTTACCAATGAGGAACTTGAGGTTCATAAACGTCCAATAATTTGCCTAAGTGTTCAGCTAATTAGTGGCAAAGGTAAGACAGGCATGTTCGATGCTGCAGCCCATGGTGGGGTGCCATTGGCAAGTGAGAAAGATGGTAAGCTCCTTGAAAGAGTTTTTTCCTTTGAGTGTCTACCTAGCATGTGGAAATAGAGAGGGGCAAATTCCCTGATACCTGGCCACTGTGTCAAGCTTATTAGTTCATCCAGCAAACTGATATGGGCATTGCGGTGCGGGAAGCCCAGTGTAGGAAGTACCTGAGCTGGGTGAATTCTGCACTCCTTGCCCAGGGTGTGGGGGAGTTCTGGGGGAGTACTGGAGTGTGGAGCAGTGGCTCTCTGCTGGCCCCTGGCCACTTCTTTCTCTAGAACTGTCTTTCTCTTAGACTTTAAGATGTATTGGTTTGTTCTTAGAAAGACAGAACTGTGTTGCTGGGCGGGCTGTTTAATCACAAGAGGGACTGAAGATGGATAGAAGTCTTTTCTGAGTCAAAATGGAATGTGAGGCCGAGGAGAAGGAGGGAATCTTTACCTGGGTTCGTGGTATAAAAAGTTTGAGACAATTGTTTTTGAATTTCCTAGGAGTTGTTCTGCAAGGTTGAATTTCTCCCCTTGATTATGTCACTCTTCTGTTAGCTCAGAAAACTGCGGTTGAAGTTTAATCTCATCCTGAAAGCTGGTTCACTAAAACAGGAACCTGTTATTCCACAGGGCCTCTTATTAGACGAAGAAGGATTTAAGGCAGTCTTTTAAAGTCATTTCAGTGATTTTTGAAGAATTACATTTGCCGGAATCCACTTGTCCCCAAAGTGTGTGCTGTTTGAAAAGCATAGCACTAGTGGAAGGATAACAGGAAAAGAAAACCAACTTCAGAATAGAAAATAGGCTGACTGAGCAACAGACTTTAATTTAATTAGTCAGGGAGACCTATTATGGGTTCTTTACTGTTTGGGGCACACTAAGCCAGAATCTACCCATGGGGCCAAACCCAGACCCTCTCCTCCGCTGCTGTTTATGTATGGTCTGTGAGCTAGGAATGGATTTTTACATTTTTGAATGGTTGGAAAAAACTGGAAAGATAAATATTTTGTGACACATTATATGAAATTCAAATTTCAGTGTCCATAAATAAAGTTTTATGGGAACACAGTCATGCTCATTCCTTTATGCATTGTCTGTGGCTTCTTTCACACTACAATAGCAGAGCTGAATAGTTGTGATGGAGACTAGCTAGCTGCCCCTTTATAGAAAAAGATCACTAACTCCTGCCCTAGACCTTTGCTTCTCAAAGTTCATGGGTGAGGAGTGTTGGCATCACCTGGAAGTTTGTTAGAAATGCTGAAACTCAGCCCTTTCCACACCTACTGATCCAAAATCTGCATTTTAACAATTCACTACCCCCAGGTGGTTCCTGTGCAATTAAAGTTTGAGGAGTGCTATATTAGATGACGGGATAATTCTTGCTTATAAAAAGCTAATGTGAATCATACTTCAGGAACTGAGATCTACAATTGATGCCACATTTCCCTGTTTATTGAATTCTGTTCCATTCTAAGCTTCCATTCCCCTGAGCTGGGGGGGGGGGGCGGTGGCGGGGGATTCCTCTTTGCTTACAGCTTCACGAGAATGCAAGAGGCTTCCTCAATGCCTGGGAACATGAGGAAGAGCCTTGAATCTTCCAGGCATTGTAGTCACAGCTGTAACATCACTGATCAAGCCCTCATCATTCTGCTGCTCCCAGCTGGTAGGTTCCTTGTGATGCTTGGAGCCCCTGTGCTCTGGGTCCCACCTCCCTAGGGGTACCACAGAGTAATTCTTCTAGGACCCTGCTGCCCACTGGAGAGCCCACCATTGTCTTTCCAGCTGGGGGAACTGTCTTTTTCCAGCACCCTCTGGGCTACATATTCTTTGCATGCCACCTCCCTGGAAATAAGAGAGCATTGGCTCCAGTTATATGCTGAGGTTAGGGGTTGGGACAGGGCCTGGACTAGAGTGAGTGGGTACAGGGATAACAAATACAGATGGGTAATATGCTATCCTACCACACCTGTAGTGTGCTGTGATGCAGTGGAGGGTCATGACCAACACAATCCGGGACAGTAGCAAATCTAGGATATCTTCCTGTAGAATGAAAGGTAAATTCTGTAGGATTTTGGAGAAAGGGAGGTGATGGGACTCAGAAAGAATGACAAGAAGTCAGTGGAAACCAGGAGCTGGCCAGATTGTGGAAGAATTTGAGAATAAAGCCATTTGCTTATTTTTTTCTGAGAGTGTGTCTGAAAGTAAACAGATCTCCCTAGGTGAGAATATTATAGTCTACTCACTGGGGACTTTGTTCAGTAAGTGTTTTGAGTTTAAGAGTTTTAAGTGCTCAGAGTATGCTTATTGCTCTTAAAGGGGCAATTTAGTGAAATTTGAACTTGGCATTCCCTTTTTCTTACCCCTCTGGCCTAAATAAATCACCGTGTGTGTTCTCTGTTTCTCACCAAGGTTAATGCTGGCTTTTTTTGACCACCCATTTTCATCTTTAATTCATGTAACTGCTCTTAGAGAAGTACCCTGTGGAGAAGTCATCTTTCCTGTCTACCTTCCCCTGAGTGAGGCCTTGGCAGGGCCGTGGCCAAAAGTCACCTAGTCATGTCCTCTGAGGTGTGTGCCGGGTATTCGCGTCAACAGGGCCGGAGTCCAGGCACGTTAGTTGGAGGAATCGAAGACATTCCAGCTGGTGTTATCAGGAGGCTGGATCGGGATCGGGGCCTGGCAGATTCTCTTCTCATCTGTACCAGGTGGCCCAAAGGCTGATGGCCCCCTGGCGTTACCTGAGACATGTGGCTGATTCGCTGTGCCTCTCTCCAAACTATGAAAGACCCTAACACAGTGGATGTGGACGTATACTCCTGATAAAGATTTTTTAAAGTTAACTTGAAAAAAAAAGTAGGATTCACAGTTGTGTCCATAGTAGGATCCTAGTTTGTTTAAAATAAGACATATATTAAAAAAAAATCTTAGAACATTAAAATGGGTTATTTACATAAATGGGTATTGTTTATGTTGTATTTCTTATTGCTGCTTATTGATTGATTGATTTAGAGTTGGGGTTATCTTCTCCCCAACTCCCTCCACTTACCCCTCCCCCACTTTTAGATAATCAACATAACAACTTGGATATGTAAACATCATATCTTTCTATGTGCACCCTGTAATCAGTACCTAAACATATATAAATATTTACAGATCTGTTTTGGTCATTCTTAAAAAGGGGGGATGGAGGTTGATCATATATACTTTGCATCTTACTCTTCTTTTAATCATGATCCTAGAAATCCTTAGGTTAGCTAGCCCATTATTTTTAATGACTCCATAATATTCTACAGTATAGGAGTGACTGATTTATTCATCCGTTTCCTTTTGATCTGTATCTACCTAGTCTCTTATCCTTTGTCACTACACACAGCACTGCAGTAAATATTTATGTACACATATTCATACATGTTGATGCTTTTACTTCTCTAGAATAGATTTTGAGGGAATTCTGAATCAAAGGGAGTCTAATATATAAAGATTGCTTTTAAAACACTGTAGTAATCCACATTTCCATTAGCAAAGTGTGAGTACTCTTTCCCTAGCATCCCCTTTCTCATAAATATTGTATTTTCATTTTGCCAGTCTAAAGAGTATACAACAGAATCCTATTGTAATTTTATATTCCTTTAACTACCAGAGAGGTTGAATATATTATGTTTACTGCCCTTAAAGGAACTGCTGTTCTGTGAAGGGTCTATTCATAGCCTCTGCCCATTTTTTCCCACTTGGCTGTTTATCTTTTTGTTGTCAATTATAAGAGATCTTTGTATGCTATAGATAACTCTTAATTGGTCATATGTATTGCAGATTTTTTTCTAATTGATACACGGTTGACTTTATGCTATATATTGATATATAATTTTTTACTTGTTTCTGTATAGTTAAATAAGTCTTTTTAAAAATAGCTAATGAATGTTCTGTCTTATTAAAAAGATCTTCCTAACTCCTAGATTGTATACAGAACATCTTAAATTTCCTCATCTATATGACTTTTAAAAAAACTTTTAAATCTTAAGTCCTTCTGGATTTTATTTTTATGTCTAGTTTGAGGTAGGGATTTAAATCTATTTTCCTCTAAAGAGATAGTTTTTGTGTCAATATCATTAATTAAATAAACCATCTTTTCCTCCACTAACTGAAATACCACCTTTTTCATATATTTATTTCCTGTAAACATTAGATTTTAATTCTGGAAGCTCCATTCTATTCTGTTGACCCATTTATCTCCTACTATGCAAAAATCAAACTTTTTACTAGAATTTTCTTATTAAATCCAGTGGTTACTTCTTAATTAGTCCATTGGATTTACTAGGTACTAAATCATATCATTAACAAAATGAGTTGTATTTATTCTTTTTGAATATTTGTCTTGATTATTTTATGATGTTGTTTTCTCATAGTCATAAAAAATTTCAAAATGAAATACCATGGCAATATAGCACTCTTTCTTGATTTTGATACAAATAGCTGCAGTGTTTCACTATTTACTGTTCATTTTTATGATATATTATTTATCATATTTTGGTAGTTTCCTTTTTCTGTTTTACTTCAAGTTTTTATTTGAAATGATTTTTGGATTTTTATCATATTTTGATTGAATTGTATATTTTTTCTCTTTATTGATACAGTGAATTATTTTGGTTTTCTTATTTTGAACCAAACTTGGATTCCTGGAATAAACTCTCTTCAGTTATAATTTGTTTTCCTGCTGTATTTTGTTTGTTGTCATTTATTTGGAATTTTAATATTTATATCTATGAATTAAATTGATTTATAGGGTTTTTTTTTTTTACTCTATCAGAGATTACACTTAAGAGTATATACTGCTACCATAGTTAGGGAGAATTGGGTTTTAGAATGAATTAGAGAGATTTTTTTTAAAACATATGGGAATAGTTTAAATAACTTTGGCATATCTGTTCTTTATGGCCACTTAAAACTCAGCTCTGAAATTATTTGTTTTCATTGACTTTTCCAGTGGGAACTCTTGACTATCTTGAATACCTATTTTCATTTTTTAATCCAACCTGATAATGTTTGTATTTTATATATTCAGCATAACTAGTGAAATAATTGATATAGTGAATATTTACTTTTTTCTTTTTATTATTTTTACTAGTTTGACCAATTATTATTTCAACTCTTCTTTCTTTTTGAAATTTAGACATCTTACTAAAATAACAAAACTGTTATTTTCTTTTTCAGGACATTCAGATAGATATTTCTATAAAAACAAGGTGTCAATGATTTTTTTTTTCTCACCAAGATGTTTTACTCATCCATTCACTATCAGCCTAAGTAATTGAGCCTTTCAGTAGGAATTTTACTTCCTCATTCTTTCTTCCACTGAAAGCAGGCAGACCTTCAGAAGACCTACTCTGTTTCCTGCCACCCCTAATTTCTAGGTTTTACTAAGATGATTTAACACTTCTAGAACTGAATTTCAAAGTTTTCTTTGCTGAATGCCTCTTCTTTTTAAGTATTCTTATTTGTCACTTATGTTACATGTTTCCAGCACTGTAGTATTGTGTGTAAATTATAAAGTTCATCATTCACCACTATTTTCTCTTCATCTCACCCATCTTGAGATTTCCGTTTGAATTCATTTGTATTTTGATCTGAGTATTTTCCTAGATGGAATATGTGAGTTATATTTTATTTATTTATTTTTAAATTTATTTTTAAAATTTTCAGTTATAGTTGACATACATTATTATATTAGTTTCAGGTATAAGAATTATATTTCCTATGAACCCTTGCATATTCACAAATATTCTACAAATCAGGCAGGTAGATAACATCTGGCTTGGATATCTGGCAGTCTCTGGATGGTTTTCTACTGTCTTCCAAACTCCAGTGTTGCAGATGGCAGGTATACTTGAGGCTCACTGCTTTCCTCTATAAGTTACTCGTACTCTGTTTGCAGGCTTGTGAAATTTTCTCCTTGCCCTTTGAACTTAGGGACATACGTTGGGCTATGTCCTTTCCCATGCCTTCTGCAAGGAGTTTAGCTCCACTTGCAGACAATAAATGCCTGTGGAACGTCTTTGTGAGCTGATCAGGAGGCCTGACTCAGATGTGATCATTGAAAAGCATAGGTTTTTGTCCAGGATTTGCTTGGACCGTGCTCAGAGTAAGAAGGTAACAGCAGTATGTTTGCTCTCCTGCACCCTGGGGCCAGCTTATTCCTCTCAGGGAGGACACGCTGCCAAATGGGCAGGAGTGTGACTGTTGGCCTTCTCCAAAGAACCATCTTATATGGACCCTGGCAACTGAAATGAGAGCTCAGGTTCTCTGCAGAATGAGGAGGAATACAAAGAAGAAAAAGCAGCAGCAAATACACAAAAGCTTCAGGGAGGGAAGGTGCCAGCCCCGTCGTTGGAGGCAACCGCTGTCTATGAGACTGTTCTGTTGTTAATGGTACTTCTGGTGGCCTATTTAAAATATTCAAAGGTAAATGTGATATGAGAAAGAAGTGAAATTGATGTAGTAAAAGGAGGAAAGGATCACGTGGAAACTCATCTTGCATAGGAAAAAGTAAAAATCAGAGAAAGACCTTTGTTTGAAAAAAAGCTATAAGCAAGTATCTATTAACTCACCCCATTGCACTTCATTTTAAAAGGCAAAAAGCACTCACAGTGAAGAAGCCAGGATTCCCCAGAGGGACTGGTTCACGGGTGAGCCTTGTTTGGTTTGTGTTAGTTCGTTAATAGTTTCTTTTTGGTTTGGTCAGTTGTAGTTGGAAATCCTGGATAAAAGCCACATGAGGAGCTTACAAAACAGCTGTCCTAGCCCAGCCAGCCTGGGAAAAAAGCAGATAGGGACTTTCTTGCTGTTAATTCTGTGAACAAATTAAATTCTACAAATGTTTAGTGAGTATCCACTGTGTCCAGTGCTGAACTCAAGATAATGAGAATAAAAGTGTGAACCCTGGCCCTATGCCCTGGAGGCTCATGAAGTCCTGCAGGGTAGCTACCCTGGGAGACCCCATCCTGGTGTCTGAGGGGCTTGCTGAGGCAGAACCCTGGGTCAGCGTGCCAGGCACCTCAGTGGATGCACTTTCCTGTTTGCAGCTTCCACAACTGGATGCTTCCCTGCCTCGCTCTGCTTCAGCTCAGGAGTGCCCGCTGTTTTAAATCCACTCGCTCTCCAGGAAGACCAGGGCAGTGAAGGATGCTGTCTAACTCTCTCTCACAAGTGGGCCATGTTTGTGAGGGAAGGCTAAAGTACTGGACCCCCAAGTCATTCAGGGATTTGGAGTTCAAGTCCAAGTTTTCACCTTTTCCCTTACCCTACCTGACTCATGTTGAGTCATAGCTTTGAAAATTTTACTTTAAGAATTTTTTCACATGCTCTCGTGCCTATGAGAGAGTTGATATAAATCTTGCAGAGTCCATTTTTGTCATTCAGAATAGATCAATCAGTTTGACATGAACAGATTGTATTCTGAGCACTTAGAAAAAAATGTGGTGATTGCCAGGTTCCCCTATAAAGAAAGCATGTCTTTTTCTCCTGTGATTGCTCCACTGGAAGGTCAGGGGAAGGATATGGCAAGGGGTGGCCAATGCCTAGCCCGTGTGCTCCAAGAGAGATGGCACTCATTGTCCCCTGTGCCAGAGTACGTCTGCAGTTTTCATGGAAGCCAGAACCATGCTTGGTGTCTCCTGTTATGCTTTGATTTTGCTTGCTAAAGATTGCATTCTGGGTAAGTAACAGGGTTTTTCCTTTTTATGACTTTTCAAATCTGTGGCCTGTTCAGTTTCCAAGTTGCTTAGTGTTTGGGAGATGTGTCCCTTGGAATCACTACAGGTAGGATAACCTTTGACATGATGAGTCAGTGAATAGAATGCCCAGAAGTGGGGACCAGGAGGAATTTAGGAGATAAGAAAGGGGGAAAGAAGGATCTAGCTGGGCTATTCCAAGGTCTGAAATATTGTTTCAAAGAAAGGCAGTGCAGAAATTAAACTATCTGCTTTGCAAAGATGGTACTCAAAGACAAGGAAAGAATAGATTTGTTTTTTTTTTTTAATAATTTCAAGAAGATTCAAGGCTGTTCCTGCAATTGTTGGAAATAAAATTGGTTGGAAAATGATGTCAGCAGAGAGTGGGGATTGTGAACCAGGAAAATAAATGAGCTCTGAAATCGCCTTCTATTTTATAAATATTGTTTCTGGAGCTGAGAAAATTGAGACAGATTATTCCTTCTCCTCTCTCCCAAGCTGTGGGTGGAAGAAGCCCTTAGTATCCCATTTGGACCTTGTGAGGAGCATCTCATCTTGTCCTGGTGCACTAAGTAGCTTCGTCTGCATTTAGACACACTCCATTTCCCTTTCAAGGACCGCTATCAGCAGTAGCCAATTACAAACACACCTCATAACACATTATTGAGACACACTGCACGCAAATAAGCTGGAGAGATGTTTAATGATTGTACTGCACTGCGTCCATTACAATCTGTCTACCCTGCCATAGGATTGAGGGGCCAGTTCCTGTGTGAGCGACTCTGGGCATGTGTGTTTATGTGTATTTCATTGTCGCTGTGTCCTAATTAGACATTCGAGCCAAACCAGTTTACACTTTCAAGGGAGGAAAAAGGGCATCATTTCACATTCTGACAGGTTCCTTTTAAGCCTGAGATCCCTTGTCTTTGGTTTTCTGAATGTATCAGCGCTATTAGCAGCCTGAATTCATCTGAGAAAAAGGGACAATGCATTTTCCAACTCAATGGGTGGCTTCCTTCTGTTATCTGTTTCTCACGGAGAGGCAAAAGGTGGGCAGTTTAGAGAAATGTTACTTAGTCTGTCACTTCCTCCACTCTTTCATCTACTGGCGTGGTTTTGCAGTAATAGTTTGATGAATTTATTTTCTCGGCCATTTGCCATTGCCACTGGTTTTCAAGTAATGACTGCATTTTGCCACAGTAATAGCTGTGTTCCAGGCCTGGGGGAAGTGGCAACTGATTCACAAAGCATGAGGCCTTTCGTTACTATGTTAGATGTATTGGATCTGTGAATGAGATAACAGCCAGGCTCAGGGAGCTAAACCAGAATCTTCACTTGTTGAGGCAGGAAACCTTTGAATTTCTTAGTTCTGCTCACACACTCTACTGAGGCTAGGGGGAAGTTACCTTCTCAAGAGTACCCAGCTGGCTAGTGGTAGAACTTATCTGAAACCTGGCCTCTTGACCCCTAGTCTAAGCTCTTTGCATTTTGCCTGTTCCAAGCTGGGAGCTGCCGACAGGGATGCTGGGGCCTGTGGACCTCTGCCATGAAAACCATCACAGAGCATGCAAAATGATTATTGTGCTCATGCCCCAAGGAAGCTCTTTCCATTTTGTGAAGCCTCCTGAAAGAGGGTGCATGATTTCAAAAATATATTTTATCAAATGATTTGTTTTATCTTCATTCTTTTGGAAAAACTAAATGGCCACTGTACCTACCTCTATTGTCTTTCTTGAGCTTTGCTTTTAAATCTGGGCTTTCCTTGAAGCGGTAGCAGAAGAGAGAACAAACCTTTGTGTTTGCCTTTAAGTTAGCCAGAAGTGTTTTTTAGCTAGATGGAAAGCTAGGTTGGGTCTTCTGGAGCCTGTTTGTATAGATGAGTGGGTGACGTGTCCAGCCTTCTAAGCTTGGAAAAATCTACTGTTCACACTTCATTTATATGTTCCTTAGTCCTTGGAAAACAAATTGCTTTTGAAGAATTTATGTTCCCATCTGCCACTTCTATTAGTAAGGGCTGTATTTGTGAGTGATGCAGAGATGACAGAGTCCTAGGGCCTCAATGATTTGATGTCACCCATCTGCAGTGTGAAACTTTGCGCTTTGCACGAGGTCAGTGGCAGGAGTCTGCATTTAATGTTTTCCAAATCACACTGCCTGGCTGAAGGAGCCTGTGTTTGCTCACAGTCAGGTGGTCCGTGCCAAGTAGTGGCACATTCCTACTGCTAATTTGCAGCCAGCAAGAGAAATGAGACAGGGAAGCCAGCAAATTGGTATTTTGAAGAATCTTCTCTGTCTTTCGGTGTGAATGTGGGTGTTGTTGGAGAGAGGGTAAGAGTCTGAGGCATGAGGTATGATTCTGTCCTAACCAGCTGTTCCCTGGTCTGTGGTCTATAGAAGAGCAAGTGCTCAGGGAGAAATAGGATGAGAGGTCAAACGATCAGCACCATGGAAAGCACCATGTTGCTTGCCATTTAGGAAACTCTTCCTAATAGCAATGAGATCTGCATTATGTCTGAGCCTTCGTACTCTGCTTTGATCGTCTTCAGAAGGAGCTGGGAGAAGGACAGCAGTTCCTGCTGCCCATTCCACTAGCGGGGAGACTGAGGGTTAAGGGGTGACTGGTTTGAGAGTGTGGTGAGCCAGCAGGCTCACAGGCAGGCAGGACTTCCAGCATGATATGGTTGTTTGTGCAAGACAGCCTCTTCTGCTTTCTGCTCTTGTGTCTTATACAAAATCAACAAGGAGAATGATTTAAAATTTTTTTAATGTCATTTTCAGTAGAATTAGAGAACAGATATTACTATGTGGAGTTTGAACTCCACAAGGGCAGCCAGGGCTGCCCAACTGGCTGTTTGGGAGAAGCCACTAGGGGCATGAGAAGAGGTTTGGAAGAGTGACAGGAGAGCCGTGGGTTAGCAGCTGGCAGAGAGTTCCAGCAAAAAGTGTCCCAGTGGTGCAGGGACATCCTGAAGAGCCCCCAGCTATATCCCTTATTTGCAGACATTGGGCAGGGACTGACATGAGCAGAATTGAAGGAAGGTGCCTCCTGGGCCTGTTCTGCTTCAGAGAAGTGGAGGAGGTGGGTTCAAATGAAGAATCCTTCAAAGAGTCCAGTTTTCAGGAAGTAATGTCTATGGCAGCAGAAAAAAGTCCTTCCTTTTTCTCTCCCTCTCTCCTTTCTTAACATTTTTCTCGAGGTATAATATACATACAGTAAAGTACACAAATGTTTTTTAGTTTGACAAACTTACATGTGTATGCACTTGTGTCACCACCACCCCGATCAAGGTCTAGAGCATTTTCAATGCCGAGAAGTCTCCCTGCACTTGCCAACAGTCATTACCCCTTCCCACAGTGAGAGCTGTTTTAAAATAATGTAAGTCTATCCTGCTCCCACCTCCTATCCTGCAGGAACTTCCTGCAAAGAGCTGGTTCCAGAAAGTCCACCTCATGCAATGATAAGTAATAAAAAAGGAGTTGAAAGTATTGGTAGAATAAAAACAAAGATGTTATGGTGCAAAATGTCAAAAGTATCCCCCAAAATTACCCCCAAATGAAGAACATTTCCCGGAAAATGTTCTTGGGAAGCAAGTGAAAGTTGTAATCAAGTATTTCACAATGAATTTGTAGAGCTCAACGAAACAATCATTTCTACAAAGAAAAATTATAATGCAGAAAAAACAATTCTGGAAGGGATGACATGATGGCAACAGGTTTGGGAAAATGTGAGCTGTCAGAATCTAAGGAGAAAAAACACAAATCTATCTCAAAAATGAAGATAAAGTTGGAAAGATCTCAAGGGAAAATAGACACTGGAAAATACAGTGTGAGACATAGACAGTAGAAATTGTCAGCAGGGTAGAGGGTGGGCATGCAGGTGGCAGGCACCAAAGGTGCCTAAAATGACTGGGAGATTAGTTACAGGGGCAAATAAGTTAGTTCATTGAGCAGCTAAATAGATATATAAAGAATAATAGGACTCATGTTTTTCACTATTTGAGAAGAAATTTATAAATATGGAGAGAGGGGAGGCTAGAAAGAACCTTGTGTATTAGAGTGGAATTAGAACTATTATTTTATATAGGTATATATATTTATATTTATATATTTACATTTATACTTGTGTTTATGTTTATATTTAAATTTATGCACATGTATTTCCTAACTCATTTCACTGAAATGGTCTGGAAGCAGTGGAACTGCAATGAGTATATGCTGAATATTCAGACCCTGGTTTCTATCCTCTACTAAAAGTTATTGGGGCTCCTCAGAGAAATGGCTGATTTAAGAGGAGGGGCTGAGAAAGTATAAAATGAACCTGAACCAGTTTATTTTCCAGAAACTCAGGAGAAGATTAAAACATTCAAAAGGACACAGAAGCCAGCTTGAAGGGGTTTACCTGCACAAATGAGGACAATATAAGCATCAAAGTAAATACTGAGTATCAGATCACAACCTATTGAATAAAGTAGGAATCTGTGAGCTCATACTGTTAGGAATGAATGAATCAATCAATCAATATATAGATAAATATATAAGTGAGTAGGAAAAACCCTTTCTTACAGTAGCGTGCCAACTAATAAATGTCGAGGGAATGATGGAAATAGATATTCACCACTTGGCAACCTTCATAATAATAGTTGATAGGAGTTGTCAGTGGAAGTCTTGTGGGTGGAAGTTTTGTAAGAATTAGTGTCTTGGTACCATATTGGGATAGCTTCCCACAAAATTGTAATTGCGTACAATGGAAACATGGTGAATTGTCAGTGGTGAAATCTGGCAAACATGGGCTTGGCCAGATGATCAGAGTTAACATCACTAGTAGTGAGATGGGTTGGCCTGGGGGTCCCTGGATGGGATGCACTGAGAACATAGCATTGTTTCCATTGCACACCTGCCAGGAATGCATGGCTTGTGTCTGGTCCTGAGGAAACAGCAGATGGACCAGGCCCTACAGAATAAAAGGTCTAACTTGGAGACTTTGGGACACTTGAGAAGTAGAGAGAAAGCCTGAGGAATTGTTTCAGGTTGAGGGAGACTGATGAGACATGACAAGTAAATGTACCATGCATTGGTGGATAGGATCCTGGACCAGGATGGGGAAGGAGACATTGTTGGCACAGCTGGAGAAGTTTGAATGGGTCTGCAGATCAGGTCTGTGCTATGTCAGCACTGATTTTTTAACTAGGAGGATTTATGGCAGTTATATAGGAGAAGGGGCCTTATCTTCTCCTATAGGTGCTTATATAGGAGAAGGGAGGCATTCACTGGACTATTTAGAGATGATAAACATCATGTGAAAAGAAAATTATCTCCCTAAAATCTCAATAAAATATCATCATGAGGGAATTTATGTGAAACGAGTATGAGAATTTATACTATTCTTGCAACTTTTTCATAGTAAGAAATTACTTTAAAATCAATAAAAGGATCATGAGAAAGAACAATAAATAAAAAGAAAGAATTCATTGGGAATTCAGGCAAAGAAATCAAGTCACTTATGAGGAGGAAAATTCAGGTCAGTCCTAGTTTCGTTTGTAGCAATATTCATTGCCCAGAAGACAGTGAAACATCTACAAGATAAGCACAGAGAGAAAGTGTGAACCAAAGATTTATATCCATCCTAGTCATCTTTTAAGTATAAAGACAGTTTTGAGCATGCGATAACTCAGGGAATATTGTTCCCGGGAGCCCTTCCTGAGCAAAGTAGTAGAAGTGAACTTCAGCCAGCAAAAAGAAGATGGAAGGTGAACACTGAATACTTTCAACTGTCAAACTAAACAAAAAGTACAGTTAAAACAAATATAAGGATTGGAGCAGCAGAGGAGAATGTAAATGTTCTGTGCCCTGATGAGGTACAAAGGACACAACCAATAAATATTGGAAGGGGAAGGAGGAAAAAGAAGGGCGTTCTCTGAATGCCTCATTCTATAATAGCAGAAAGTCAAAGGATGTGATTTTGAGCTGACAAATGAAGTAATATAAACATAATCATATTTAAAAATAAATGGTAAATGTTAAGAGAGATAACAGAATTGACTAAAATGAGGCGGTGGAAGGGAGATTCAGCATAGACAGAGTAAGTGGTCCCCAGGGGCTATGTTCTGTGTTTGTCATCTCCCTGTGCAGCTGCCACTGTGTTAACGTTTCTGTGCACTTTTATAACTGGCATCCAGGGACATGTGTCTCTTTCTCTAACCACCCCAAACATAGCCTTTGCTATGTTTCTGCTGAAAGAGCAGTAAAGGGGGAGAAGAGAAAATGTACCAATTTTATCTTTGTAGTATAGGATTAATAATGATGTCTAAAGACATAGGTTACAATTATTATATAACATTGTAGCTATGAACAGAACCACTAGACTAATCACATGGACCTTCCCAGAAGAACCACACAGGAGAAGCAATCACAGAAAGACTAAACAATGCCTAAAAACCAGAAAACATGATATAAAGTGAGAACTAGGAACAAACCCATGTGTCATATTGCTAAATATATATGAATTTAACTCACCTTTTAAAAAGATTTTCAGATTGTATCACAAATCACAACCCAGTTCTTAGTTGTTTATAGAAATTCCCCTAAAAGGAAAGTGTTACAGAAAGACTGAAAGTACAGGAAGGATAAATAAAGAAACACCGGTAAAATGCTTACAAAACCCCCCAGACTTCATAATGCTAAAGTATATGTTTCACAATGAAAATAGAAAACAACAATATAGTGGCAATATGGAAAAAACAGCACACTAATAACAGATCACTTTAATTTACATGTTTAAGTCTCCAAATAACTGGACAAAGAATAAAAATCAATATTGAAGACCTAATTAACATAAGTAATAAAGCAAATCTGATCAATAAATACCAAACCCTGTAAACTAAACGAAGAGAATGCATCTTGTAAGGGCCCATGAAACATTCACAAATATTGACCATCTATTAGGAGACAAAGGATAACCTCAATAAATCGCAAAAGATAGAAAAAAATGCAAGCAGTATTTTTGATTATAGTACAATTAAGCTAGAAATTATTACTGAATTAGAAAACCAGAAGACTGTTTCACTGAAAATAAAATCAAAACAAAACAGCAGAAAAAAAACACTCAACACATGGCTCAAAGAGGAATATAAAAACTGAAATTGTAGGTTTTCTGGAAAATAATGATTAATGAAAACAATATCAGAACAGATGTGATATAGCTAAAGCAGTACTCAGAGGGAAAATGATGACCTTAAATATTTACACAAAAGAAGGAAAACACATGAATTAGTCATGTGAGTCAAGGAGTTATAACAATAAAACATTATAGCAGAGGAAAATCAAAAGGAAGAACTAGATAAAAGTAAAAATTAATGAGTTAGAAAACAAAGCAGTTGAAATAAATTTCAGAGCTGGTTTTGGGGAAAAAGAATGAAATAGATAAGCTACTAGTTAACTTAATCAAGAGAATCTGGGAGCAAGCATAGATACATAAAATGAGAAATTATATGTGGGAAATAATGATATAATCAAGAAATTAAAGGAATCACAAGAGACTACTTCACTCATTTCTATGCAAATACATTTGAAATTTTGAATAAACTAGATTATTTTCTAAGAACATAAAATTTATTCAACTGACCCCAGAAAAGAATCCAAAATTTCCAAGATGGAAAATTAAAATATAAAGCTTTTCACACAGGTATACCCTGCCCCAAAGAAGAAAGAAAGCACCAGACCAGATGGTTTTACAGGGAAAATTCTATCAAACTTCTGAGGAACAGACAATGCCAGTATGTTCTAGATCATAGACAAAAAAGAGGAATCGTTAGCAAAATCTGACAAAGAAGGCATATATAGAAAAATCAAAGACTAATCAGTTATGAATATCAATTCAAAAATCCTTAAAATTAGGAAAACAATTTCAGCAATACATTTGAAGACTAATTCATCATAATCAAGGGGCTTTTACTCTTGGAATGCAGATGTGGTTCTACACTAATGAACATCAGCAGAAAAATGGTATATGGTTACCTTTGTAGAAGCTGAAAAGACTTCTAAGAAAGTTCAATGATCATGTTTTATTTAAAAAAAAAACACAGGAACAGCTAGGTACTTAACATACTAAATACTACATTTATCTCAGACTGAAAGTCAAAATCATGCTTATTGGGGAAAGGCTAAAGGAATTCTCGCTAAAGTGAGGAACAAGGATCTAGACTATTGGTACTATTATTCACTCTTGTACAATGCAATTAGACAAGAGCAAGCAATCAGAAGAGAGAAATGGAGAGGAGCTAATGGTCCCTGTGTGTAGGTGTTGTGGTTGTGTGGCTGGGGACCATAAGAGAAATCACTGAGAAAATCATTTCAGTTGATAATCCCATAAAGTAACAATGTATAAAAATTAGTAAACAGAAACCAATACCTTTCACAAATACTGACATCAAACGAATACATATACTGACATCAAATGAATATATATAGGAGGAAAAGTCCTCAGTTACTATAACAACAAAAAATATAAAACGACTAATAATAAATGTAGGAAAAAGATATATAGGATCTCTAAGGAGATTTAAAAAATGTTACTGAAGGATCCAAAAGGAGCCTTAAGCAAATGGAGAGATACATCGTGGTTATAGATAGAAAAACAATAGATGTCATTCTCTTTAATTCGTAAGTTTAATATAATTTAAACAAAAGTACCAGTAGGTCCTTCTTAAAAATTAGGTGTTTAAAGTTCACATTAAAAATCAATAAGAATAGTCAGGGAAATTCTGAAACAAAAAAAAAAGAAAGTGGGAGACTGGCCCTACTAGATATTTGAACTTATTGTAGTGCCTCAATTATTATTGAAACTTAGTGTTACAGGATCATACACAAAGAGTTAAAAGGAATAGAATGGATAGTCCAGAAATAAACCCAATTCATGTGAGCATTTAGTATTTGACAAAGGTGGCATTTCAAATCACTGGAGGATAAGTTTAAATATATGCTATTGGGGTAATTTGTAGCCCTATGGGGAAAATAAAATTGGATCCATACCTCACACAGTATATATAGCAGGATAAAGTTCAAAATGAAAATAAGATTTAAATATAAAAACAAAACTATAACAGTGCCAGAAGAAACCACATAGGAGTGCTTGCTAATGAAGATTTAAATCTAGAAGCTGTAAAGGAAAAAATCTGATATATTTGAACAGATTAAAAAAAAACAGCAACAAAATCACCTGAATAGCAAAAAGAATATAAATAAAGTAAACTGAAAAGACAATTGATGAAGGACTAGTCACCTTAATGGATGAAGAACTCCAAAGAGTCAATAAGATAATTTCAATCCGATAAAAAGTAATAAGCAAAGGATATAACCAGACAATTCACAGAAAAAGAAATAAGAATGGTCCTAAATGTGTTAAGAAATGTGCTCATCCTTACCTCATAAAAATCAAATTAAAACTATATATAAATACTACTATGTTCCGTCAGATCACACAATTAAAAAAAACAAGATGTAGGATAGTGTGCATCTGATGCTAATTTTGTATAAGGGTGGTTGAATGGGGTGAGGGCAGAATTAGAATGTGTATTTATATTTTAATCTATGTGCATAAGAAATTCTGGAGGGATACACAACAAACTAAAAATGGTTCACCTTTAGGGGTCATGAGGTAAAGCAGAGATGGACAGAGTAGAAGGGACATTTTCATTGTATGTTTTTTTTTCTTAACCATGTAAATCCATTTATTTTGTAAAGGGATGATTATCCTAACAGGATTATGACATATTCACTTATTTGTGTCATAAAACGATGCACACCCTTTATCCCCCACCTACAAAAGACGGTACAAATGCTTCTACTCCAACCAAATGTAATGTGCCCAAAGCCTTTATCCCTTTAATAAGCCGTGAAGGATAGAGGCAGAGCTTCTCAGCGTCCACTGTGAGTTTTTCAGGTAAAATCAGCATCTTCTTGAATCACTGACTTTTATTAGGCACTGGAGTGTTTGTTTGCAGAGCACAGTGCCTTTGCTGAGTGTGCGGTTTGCATCTCCCCTGACAGTTTGGCATGGATCTGGATCAAGTGTTAGATGCTTGGTTTGCAGCTTTTTAATAGAGATGTAGCATGGTGATCGATACCAACTTAAGATTACTCAGTTAGTGACCAATTATAATGTAAGTCTGAACAGCTCTCACCACGTAGAGCAGAGGACGTAAAACAGTGGAAGGTGAATGGATTTTAGAGGTTGACTCATGCAACTTCCCCATTTCACTGCTGAGGAAATATGCCAGCCTAGTGAGGAGGTGCCCGGCTGGTCAGTGCTGAGCTGGAACTAGATGGAACCTGAGCTGCCGCGCTGGAACCTGCCAGTCCTGGATTCTTTCCCATTGCCAATTTCCCATGACCACATAGGTGTTGGCTGGGTCAGTACAGCGTGACAGTATGGATGGGACAGGATTAGGGAGGCTCTGTAATCAGGGGGGTGAGTACCACCTGTGTCTCATAGCCCATCACACTCTCTAAAAGTATCCTCTTGGCTGTTTTTGCCCATTTGTTTACTTGGCAGCTCCGTGACAGTGAGGCCTCATCTGCTCTTCTGTCTCCCTGCCTAGACTCCATATGAGGTGCTCAGGAAGTACTTGTGGAAGGAGTCAACTCCCCACTTCGGAGTGGAGGGTGGTGGATGGATCAAGCACATGGTCTAAGGGTAGGGAGAGGGATTGTCCCCAGAAGACATTGATGTGACAGTGGATGCTGGGGACCAGAAAAATAACTCCACACCTCAAAAACTTTCAGATAACCTTCTTTAGCTCCCTCTTTCTTCCTTGTCTCCTAGAAAATGTCTTCACTGTTGGTGTTTTCCCTCGCACTGGATTTGACACAGGAGAAGCTTCCATAACAGTGATTTGTTTTCCTGTCTCACCCAAGCAGAAGGGCCTGAGACCACCTGGCACCGCACAGAAGAGTTGAGACCCCCTCAGTCCCACCTACAGGCTTCTGACTTCTCCTGATTCATAACCAGGACTATGCTGATGGTCTTAGAGCAAGAAAAGAGGTATATGGTTTTAGGAGGATACTTTCAATGGGTCACAACCTGGCAAAGGATGGGAATCCAAAGCGAGACTCCCAGAGTGCTGAGCTGTCTTCAGAGACCGCTCCCACTGTTGTTTCCGTGACTCGATTCTGCTGTTGGTACCCGTTTCACTCAGCACATCATTTGCAGTCTCAGTGACTGACTTAAAATATGCTCACTGATTCCACTTGAGACTTGGTGGTTCTTTTGTATCAGCTACTGGCCTTTTTCTTTTTGATTGTGATAGTCCCATCCTGTGGCTGTGCCCTAGCTCCCGGCCGAATCTGCACATCGGACAGACCAGCCACTAATGCCAGAAAGGAGAAATGACCTGCCTGGGACCCAGTACCACTGGGGCAGCAACGGGGCCAGAGCCCCGTTTTCTCCACGCCATTCCTTGCCCTATACCCACCACATCTCTGACAGTGAGTCTCTGTAGGGGCATCATTACTGGACTAGACACAGCCCGTGCCTTCTAAACTTAAGACCAGTCTTGTGTTCTTTGAGAAAGTTACTTAAACATGAACTTCCATTCTCCATGTGCAAAATGGAGAGAACAGAGAAGACATTGAGAGAAACCTGGGGAATGGTGAAGCCTGGCATATAGAATATTGCCAGAGCAAAGAGTGATGGAGGGCACCTGGCCACACATTGTCTATGTCCAGTTTCTATGGCTCATACTGATAGCTTTGACCTCCAAATGGGGCCAGGGCAAAGCCTGCAGATCTTACTGCACACAAATGAATGTGAATGACCTTGATTCGGTGGGGTTTCTAGCCAATAAACATGCTTGAGAGGGGCTTCTCAAGTCCTCCTCAAGGTGATTCAGTCTAAGACATGGAAGAACCTGGTAGTTTTACTGCTTTGTCCTCATGGATGTTTTTCTTTATAGGAGGCTGCTTCATTTGCATTCAACACCTGGCTAGATGCTACAGAAATAAAGTGATGTATACATGATAGATAATAATAAGACACGTAGCACTTGTCATTTGTGAACAGTGCTATTCATTATTCTCCGCAGCAGCATGGTGAGATGGTTTCACATTATCCTCTTCCTAAGGAGGAGAGACACAAGCACCGTGTGTGGGAATTGATCCAGCATGTCTGTGGCCCCCACTCAGCATGTGCAGTCACATTCTTCCCAGACACTGCTTCTGGAGGTGGCGTGGCCTCTCCTCTAGGCTGGCTAATAGGATCTTAGATCCCCAGTATTGGAAGAGACTGGTCAAGCTGTCAAGGTTTGAGTTTGCCTTCCTTAAAACTACATTATTTAAAGTTTTTGAGCAGTGAAGCGGAGACTCCATCTCAAGCTAACTTCTGAAAAGTGAAGTGGGGTCTCACCAAGAGTTTCAAGTGTCTCTCCATCCCTTCCCTCTCCTCCTCTCTGTATATCTGCTTTATTCTTTCCTAGCAGACCAGCCTTCTCTGTTTCTTATTCCACATGGCATCCAGAAAGGTTACCCTCCAGCCACACGGAGTGCCCGTGTCCTCTCCCTCATCCCTATCCTGACCTGCTCTCAAGTTCTAAGGGACCCCCATGGACCCAGCTCCAGACAGGAACCATTCCTGGTTTCATAAACCGTGGTCAAATCACATTGTACAAACATGTCATTCAGGAACATCCTACCTTGTGGATGCATGTGGTGGAGTTAAGGAGCGCTTTGCAAGATGAGTAATCTTCTAAAAGATGAGCAAATGTTGGCCATTGATCACTACATTTTATGTTCATGACATTGTACATTTACAATTTTGAATGTATATAGTGGCAGGGAACTCTTACTTGAGACAGCTCAGACAGCCAGGATGCTTCTTTATATTGGACTGAAATAGGTCTTCAGTCCTAGTCTATTTCTTGCAGCCACAGGGAATTATCCTTGTCTTCTTTTTTCATGACAGCTCTTTGGATAATCGAAGGCACCCCCTGAATTAGCTCTCTAACCATTCTCCCCATATGTCTGAGTCCCAGCACATTCTTGGCTGCCTTCCTGAATATGATCCATTTTGTCTATATCTCTCTAAAAATGAAAGTCTCAGAATCAAATCCATACCTACTCCAGATCTTTTTTTTGCAGGAGTAGCCTTGTGGCAAGTAGAGAGATGGTCTCTATCTGGGGTTGACAAACTTTTTCATTAAAGAACCGATTAGTAAATAATTTGGCTTTGCAGACCACATGGTCACTGTCACGGCTAATCAGTTCTGCTGGTGGAGCATGAAAGCAGCCACAGACTATGTAAATAAGTAAGCATGGCTGTAAACAAGTTCAATAAAGCTTTATAGACACTAATTTGAATTTCATATAATTTTCATGTGTCACAAAATACTCTTGATGTTTTCAACCATTTAAAATGTAAAACCTGTTTTTAGCTCATCTATCACACAGAAACGAATGGTGTGTCCTATCTGGGCAGTGGGCCATAGTTTGCTGACCTCTGGTCTAGATTCTGTAATTAAGGGCTCTGAACACCTCCTTCAGTTAAAACAGTTCCTTTCTCCTATGCCTGGAACACTAATACTGCTGAAAGAAGGAAATCATCGTCCTCCACAGAAGAGGGGAAGGGAGTTCAGAGGGTCTGTTTTTAAAGTGAAAATACTATGAGAGGAGTAATATAGCCTTTATAACTTTAGTAAGAATTAAACTGATGACTTAACCTTGCAAAACACTAGTTTATAAAAACATACGTTATTTGATTCTGGCTGATAGGGTTTTAGATCCCAAGGACCTGTGAGGTAGATATTTTAATGTTACCTTCACAAATGAGTTGAAAGTCCCTTAAAGATAAAGTGACTGCCTCAGGCTCCACAGTTCAGACAGAGCTGAGGCTTATCACAAGCAAGTCGAGTTCTCTGCCTACCCACACTGTTCAAGTATAACAAGCCATTTATTGGGCACCCATTTTTGCCTGGGCCACTGCTAGAGAAGGAAATACATATGGTAAGATACAGCCTGAGTCTCAGAGAGCTCAGCGTCTCATAGGGGAAATACCTAATATCATCGTCCGCACTTGGCTAGAAGGTGAGAGTAGGGTGCCAGTAGGAGCTCCGAAGAGGGGACCCTCACCCAGCCTGGCCATGGACTAGAGGGCTTCTTCAGGGACATTTTGCTTCAACAGAGGTGGAGGGGCGGGTTGGCTTGATGATTCTTATATCTGGAAGTGATGGGATCTTGGGAGGGTAGATTGGAGCCCTTTGGGTTTGCCTGTCTCAGTGCTGTTGCCAAGCAAATGTTTTCTGGACCAGTCCTGTTTTCTCCACCTTTAACTGGGTGTCGAAGATGACAGCGAAGGACCTTCTGAAACTGTCAGGTTCCTTGAAGTGAGACTTCAAGGTTTGCTCAGCCACCCTAGTTCGGGCTGTGAAGGCCCCAGAGAGCTTTCTTCACTTTCTTTCAAGTATAAACAAGATCCACATAGTTGAGATGGAGAGACCATGCTAGCTGCTCGTTATTTCTGGGACCCCTTGCATGAAATACAGGCTTCCTGGCATCACCTGTCATATCTGCCACTTTTTGTTTCATTAAAAATAAAACAGAGAGCCCTCTAAGCTATGGTGTTAAAGAACATCTGGAAAATAACCCTTCTGCTTTTTTAGGGAAGATGTCAGTATGTCCAAAGCAGGATTGATGAAAGAATTTTTGAAACACTCAAGAAAAGAAAACAAATCAGGCTTCAGGGAAGTTGGCATCAGAAATAAGAAAAAAAATAACCCCAAAATGGAAAATGTGTCTTTCTCCAAAAACAGTAGTTCTGGTGGCTAACTCTTTACAGCTCATCTAGACTGATTTTCTTTTGGTCCGAGTTGGCTATTCCAGAAGAGGAAACAGTGACACAAAAACTTGTTCTTCTTGAACCAAATAGCAAGTAATTACTAAGCTTCCTCAGCATGACCATCATTATGTTATTGGCATTGTGGAAGATTCAAAAGAAGCAGACACCGCGGCCCCCTTGTCAAGCTCAAGTTCAGCAAAGGGAAGGGATGCCTAAGTCCTACATCTAACAATGAGAAGGCTAATCAAGTATTGGACTGGGGTGGAGACTTCAGATTCTGTAAGAGAAGAGCTCTCATGGAGAAAGGCAAGAGCCAAAGAGAGCAAGCTGAATCAGACATGTCATTTCAAGCCCTTTTTCGGGGCCTATCTGCACATCTCTTTGTGCTTGTCAGATGTCCAAGCCCAGTATCAGTGGGGTGGGAAATACTCTCCTCCCATGGAGATTAAGGGGAAGGGAGTCAGTACTTGCTGAATATTAATATACCATATTCTTCCATTTTCAGTGCCTTTTGTTCTGTTTCTCTTGATAGCCAGACTTCTAGAAGGAGCTACTACAGATGATGTTTCCAGTTCCTCACCTCCTACTCTCTTTTCATCTCATGCCAGTGGCTTCTGCTGTGACCACTCCACCTAGGCCCCTCTTGTCAAGGTCAACAACATCATCTGTACTGTCAAAGCCAATGGATGTTTCCCTCCTTATCTTACATTCTCCATCTGCCAGTATGCCACTCCCTCTTTCTGGGGTTCCTTTCCCTTTTGGATTTATGGCTTCCCTGGGGCCTGGTGTTCCCTCTCCATCTCTGACTGCTCCTCTTCATCTCCCTCAGCTCAGTGGTGGGCTTTCCAAGGACTTGGTCCAGAGGTCCTCTCCTCTTCGTTCTCTAAACTCTATCACTGCTCACAGAGTTTGAAATAGCTTCTCTATGGTGAATGTATATTGCTAGCACAGAGATATGAGTTCTCTCTTCATCTGCAATTCAGATGTTTTGACATTGCCATTTAGATGTCACAATAACCTCCAAACATAATACAACCAAATGGAATTGTTTTTTTTTTTTCTCTATAATTTGTCCTGTCAATGTTCCCACTCTCAGCCATAATGGTTCTAAACAGACCACATTGGCATCTGCCTCAAATCCTTTGGATAAGCTTTCTTCTGCTTGGAATACTTTTTGCCCTTCATCTTCTCATCTGCCCCTGGATGTTATCTTGTCATCATCTAGGTCATGTGATCAAATGTTACTAACCCAGAGAAGCCTTGCTTAATCATTCTCTCTGAAGGAGGCCACATTCTCCATGCTGTCTCATTTTTTATGTCATTCTTATATTTTCTACCAGTTACCTTCATTGGTCATTCTTTCATTTGTTCTCTTGGATGTTTTCTGTCTCTTTAACTAGAATGTACACTTCCTAGCAGGTGCTCAGTAAATATTTGTTGAATTAATGACCTTGCAAGTCCATTGGATATTGTCTAAGTCCACTGTTTGCCAACCTGCAGGCTGTGGACCTGGCAGGGGGTGGGGACTGTGGAATTATTTCCTTGGGTCCAGGAGTCCACAGGGCTCCTGTCATTGTTCTCTGCTGGAGAACTAAATAAATCTCACACATATATACATACTACTATTTTTCAAATGATGGTGTCATAATGAATAAAATACAAGTTCATTGGAAGGTAGTACTAAATTCACAGGGCCTTTTTATCTCACCTGCTAACATAATTTGTATGACTTCTATCTTTATGGTGTAAACACAGCTCCAGAGGGGTGAAGGTACTGGTTCAAAGTCAGAGTCTTCAGCAGTAGCAAGGCCTGGAGGGGGATGGAAAAGGAAGGTCAGGGAACTGGGGAACTATGCTGCTGGTGATTAAAAGCACAGTTGTGAAGCAGATACTCTGACAGTACTTGCTTTAGTGGGGGCAGTCCCGTGTCTGTGGACCTGGCTGATTTGTGGGTTTTCTAAGGACTTGGTGGGCCAGGTCTGATGGCCAAGGTGGGGGGTGATAGTGGCAGAGCAAGTGTCACATGTGGGCAGGAACTGAGCACTTCAATTAGAGAAGCATCAAGAAAGTGCAAGAGAGCTGAGGGGTCATGGCAATGCACAGAAAGGAAATAGAGTGACTTACAATGAGCCCCCTGGGGCCGGGGAGTGATGACAGGGGACAGAGGAGAGTGGCAGAGGTGGCAGAAGTCAGTGTGGGACTTGGATTTCCCTGGTGAATATACCGGTGCTCGGGGCAGGGAGCTACAGAAGCTGACTTGTCTGTCTCAGCCCCGGGGTCTCCTGCACCCTCACCACTGCCTTCCTGTGATTAAGGCTCCATCCTTATATCCTGGCTTAGAGTTGTACTCATCGGGCTGTTCCTGGGATCCACTTTCTGAGGCCCTGAAGTTCATCCTTGAGCACTGTGTCCTTCTTTCTGGAAGCCTTCATATTGTTCTGATCCTGGCTCACCTTGATGTATACTTGGAAGATGAGGAGTGAGAAGTGAAGAATTTGAGTCAGGCTCTTAGATGAATTGGCCTGGTATGGTTCAATCCCATTCCTGGGGAGGTATAGTAGCCTCTGTTTGGCCTGTGGGCCTGACACCCAGGCAGGTTAGCAAATGTTTGCTCCAGATAATGGGCACTGTGTGTATGGAGGGCTACACTGTACCCCCATGCAATGCTAAGCATGTCACACATCTCTATCACACAGCTACTTCACATGTCACACATGGTACCTCTAATACTCACTAGCTATGGCTGAGCCAGGTTTAGATGAAGAGACTGTCAACATTCCTGCTCTCAGCCATAAAGGTCCTAAACAGACCACATTGGCATCTACCAGTTTCAGGGAGGTGAAGAGACTTGCTTAAGGCTGCTTTGTTACTGCAGAGCAGTTACTATGCCAATCCTGATTTGTGGGATGTCTAAACTCACAGTTCTCCTTAATTGCCCTAACTCTGCAGTGTTTCTAGGGAACCCCCACCCCATGACCCAGACAAGCAGAGTATCAGGGCTGGGCAATGAAGCCTTGATAAACGAGGAGCTGGACACCAACCGAGAGCTTCAGATGCTACCCTGATAGTTCACCCAGAACTGCTTCTGGCCCTAAGGTTCCTGATTTCTCGCATCAGCCATTATCAGTTTGGTGCATATTTCTAATCCTTATCCTCACCCACATTTTCAAGGTTCCAGAATCAGCTGTTTCAGCTTCAGCCACCACATGGAACCACCAAGGAAGAGCTTTATTATCTTGAATAGCTAGCTCACTTCTCTGAGCCTTAGATTCCACCTCCCTGAGATTGTTTCCTCATCCAAGAAAAAGGGAGGGGGGCATAATAATGCCTATTTTGGAGTCTTGTATTGAGGATTAGATGAGGACACACTGTGAAAGTGCCTTGCGCAGTGGCTGCTCCCTGGACCTGGCCAGCATGTGTCAGCTGAGACTGAATTTGGAGGGTGCTAAGCACGCAGGTCCTGACTGCAAACCCAGTGCACTTTTTCCTCTGCTGCGTTCTGTATCCTCAGCCTCTAGAAATTGTGTACCTCGGCCCATGTCTAAGTCACTCCCCCACCATCAGACTCTCCCCAAGAGTCTTCCTTGCTCCCAGTTTTAAGATTCAGCAGCAGCAGGAAAGGACATAGGAACCCAAGGTCATGTAACTGCCCTTCCCTTGAGTCACACATGGCATCTGGTGACAGGGTTATGGTCAGGGCCTTGGGCATGGGCTGCCTGGCACAGGAAGCAGGGCCTGCCCACTGAATCATGGCTCCCAGCCAAGGGCCTAAATCTGTCTACAGAGACACATCTAAGATCAGAATCCCAGCCCCACCACCCGGCTTATTCAGATGCTGTGCACGTGGGCCTAGTGCCCACCACCTGCCAGGCTCCTGAGTGAGGCACTGGGTGGAGGATAAACCTTGGTGAAGGGCAGGAAGGCCAGCTGAAACTCAGTGATCCCAGGCATGGCCAGACCTGGCTTCCTGACCATCCCCTCCTATCTCCTGTTTTGTTTTCTTTAACTGGAACCGACAGGAAGAAATTATTAGACTGGGCAGTTCGTTAATGATCATGGATTCACTATGTCCTCTTCATCAGGTGCCTTGAAGAGAGAACTAGACCATGATCCTCAAATAAGAAATGAAAATTGAGCTTTCTGCCCAAGAAGATGTGGTCCCTGCCTCTACTGGCCTCAATCCTCACAGGTAAAGGCTCTTAAGCCCAGCTGCAGGGTCTGTCCCACCCCCAGGCTCTGCATTCAGTCTGGACACAATTCAGGGAGAGAAGGACCAACCATTGAGGTTTGCCTGGCTCTTTCCAGCTTTAGTACTGAGTGTTCTGCTTCCTGGGAAACCCATCAGGCCTGGGCAGACTGGACAGTTGGTTCTGCTGGCAGGGGACATTTCTTCATTCTCTTCCTCATTACCATCAGTAATAACCTATCTTGAGCACTTGCCATGTGCCACACACTGATCATCCTCTTTGGGAAACTGAGGCAGAAGTTCTAGTTAATTTACATGGTCAACCTCTGCATGATTCTGTTTCCATGAACCCCCAACTCATGTTTTTAGCATCAGGTCAGCCTCCTGATGCTGTGGGGGCTTCTCTAATCCTCTGGTTCTAATTAGAAACTGTTTTCCTCCACACCTCTGCCTTGTCCTGGTCTCTGGCTCTCAGCCTCTCTTGTGGCTTGGACCCACTGAGGACTGCAGTGTTCTGTGACTGAGGTCAGCCTTGTTCCTGACCTGCATTCCAGGACTCTACAAGAGCCTGGGATGTTGCACTTGAACTTCTGTCCCTGAGGCTTGGCCTTTACTCTGGATCGTGCCTGGCTGCCTTGACCCATGCCTGCTCAGTCGCTTTGTAATTAGAGTTGGTGCTTGGTTGGCCTTACTAGGCATCTGTGCAACTGGTCTGAGTTTGCAGAAGCCTCTGCTCCTTGTTCTGTCAGAGTGGCTTGGGGAACAAACATAGTTCTTTTCATATCAGTCTGAGCATTCTGTAAGAAGACAAATAGACCACTGAAAGTAACATCAAGCACTCAGAAGGCACATAGAGGTGACTTTTGGATAGGGAGGGGTCGATTAAAATCAAATTGATTCAAATCAGGATTTGAATCACTAGTCAGGAAGAGTCGATTAAATCTATATTTTCCCTTCAAAAATGCATTTATTTTTGATATAATTTTAATGCACAGACTTCTCAACTCTGACGGAGATAGATGTGGTTTTCATTTTTAGGAGTTACATACCATGCATTTTTAAGCTGTGATTTATTTTGACATTTCGTTGAATCAATTTTGTAGCCATGTCTGAGTCTTGAGTGATGATTTGGTTATTTTATTTACCAAAGCTAATCAAACAAATGTGTATAATTTTCCCAACAAAATGAGCATGTACACTTTTGAATATTTAACTTTTTTTTTTTTTTTTGCTATAAATGTCTAAATGTGTTTTTGCTGAGATGAAGTAGACTATTCGAGCAGATCCAACCCAAAACATTTATGTTTTGGAGTTTACAGAGCTTTTATGCTTTTTTTCTTGCTTATTTATATGTTAGAAAAAGAAAGGTAGGCCCTTCTACTTTTGTAGTTCCCACTGATTTTTAAATTTAGGCTAAATTAGCCTTTTTTGGAAGACACTCTTGCATGTGTGGAGAAGAAAAAGCTGTGGTCACACAAACTTGATATTCCTCTTAATCCTTGTTGAGAAGCCACGTGGTGGCTTCTGCCAGCCAGTGGCATGACCTTCCTGAAGGCTTATTAGCATCCATGGTGATTAACTGTGCTCTAGTATATCTGAAACAAATTGTCTTCATGGGGATCAATGGATTTTATTTTAAGAAAGTATTTTCACAACAACAAAACAGCTCAAGCCACACATTTGGAATCAGACACAGTCTTAGCTAGGGCCGTCTTATGGAAAGGCTACTTCTCTTCTCTTCTATCAGCCTCAGAATGTTCGGGATGGACTCCATACAGCGTTAGAGGCCCAAATAACTTACATGGGTTTATGGGTTTACCTTTATCTTTTCTGAGTCTGTTTCTGGCTTCAGCCCATGACATCATCTCTTTGAACATGACCGCATACATTACATTCTCTGCCTGCTGTAAGGTTAAGTATCTGTCAATAGATGAATGGATAAAGAAAATATAATATATATACATATGTAATACTATTCAGCCATAAAAAAAGAAGGAAATCCTGCCATTTGTGACAACGGCAGGACAGTATGCTAAGTGAGATAAGCCAGACATGGCAAGAGAAATATTGCATGATCTCACTTCTGTGTAGAATTTAAAATAGACTTGTAGAGGTAGAGAGTAGAATGGTGGTTTCCAGGAACTGGGAGGAGGGGAAAATGAAGTGATATTGGCTAAAAGGTACAAAGTTTCAGTTACGAAGGATGAATAAATTCTGGAGATCTGATGTACAGTATGGTGACTGTAGTTATAATACTATATTGTATACTTGAAAGTTGCTAAGAGATTTAAATTATTCTCACCAAAAAAAAAAAAATAAAAAGGTAACTATGCAAGGTTTTTGTTTAAAACAAAAAAGCACCTGCATTATTCGAGTGTCCTCTTGTTTTTCTTGGACTTGAAACATAAATACATTTGTTTCCTCCCTGTTCACATAGTTCTAATTAAATAGAATCACCATATTTTAAGATTACAAAGAAAACGATAATTACCTAGTCCCATCCTCACACTTTTTAATGTAAAAAAAAGTGATTGCTCAGGTCACAAGTCTGAGAAGAGAAACATGTCATCTCAGTCTTTCAGAACAAATGTTTCCTGTAATAAGTCATGCTTTCCATTTGGGAATTTCTTCTTTGTTTGGAAAATAATGATTTTTAAAAAACTGTTCTCCATTTACAAACATCTAACTTTTTTTTTCATTTACAACTCTTCTTTGAAAGACTTTCATAGCTGCACTTACAGTCTAGGTAAGGAATGGACACTGTATGGTTTTCTAGCGGTAATACCAGATTTAGCAAATAAAAATAGAGGATGCCCAGTTAAATTTGAATTTCAGATAAACAACAAATGCTTTTTTAGTATAAGTTTATTTTTTTATCTTAAATACTGCCGAAATGTCCTAAAGACTTACCTGGGCATTCTGTTTTTTTTAATCTGGCAATCCTGTTCTCCCTCTCATTCAGGGTGATATGCTGTGTTTGGGTTTGGTTGGCTCAGATTTTGCCCAGTGCCCTGTCTTCATTAATATGCCACACTCCGTTTTTTTTCAAGAAGGGATCTTATGCTTACAGAGCTCATGCCTGCCAAACCAACCTGTTCAGCACCGGGTCACAGGGGACTGGCCAAATCTAGCACTGCTGGAGGCAGGAGTAGTGCCTTGAGTGCCCAGCCTGGTGTGCCCTGGGAGCACTTGGAGGGCCCAGTGTCTGGGTGACCAGCAGAGGGAGTAGCTGTGATGGGGACTGAGTGACATAAACCTCATGGTGCCCAGATTGGAAGCTCTAGACCCTGCGTGGGGAAGGAAACCTGTGAAAAGCTCGCACGGACACAGCCACTTTTCTGGTCAGTGGGAGCCTCACCCAGAAGCCAGTTGCCCTGAGACACATGGCTTTGTAATTGTAGAGCAGCTCTCCCTTTCCATGGTCTACCCTCTTGACACGGAGCCTAGGCTATGGCTCTTGGTTCAGACAAACAGACTTCTCAAAGGTATGGTTACCTGAGCCAAATGTCATGGTATGCATTTCTATTTCTTTTTTTTTTTTTTAATGTTTTTCTCAAATTGACAATGGTCTGCAGCTGTGGTCTGGGCCCACCCATCTCTCTCAGAACCCACCCCTAGCATCCCAGTGTAGCTCCTCTGCTCTCTCTCTCTCTCTTGTAGGCCCTGAGATGGGCTTGTGCAGCAGGGGAACTGCCTATGCAGCTTCCTGCTCCAAAGGACTGAAGGTGCCTGGGTTTGTAGCTCTGTGCCCCTCTGGTCTGTGAACCAACTTTGCCCTGCTGTCTGTACCCCAGCTCTCCTAGCCCTGTGTCTTGTCCCATGTCTTGATCTCACCCGCCTGTATCATTCCCTGTTGCTTTTCTTGGTGGTCTCACCATACCGTCCAGCTTCTGAATCTTTGCCATGAGTGAGCACTTGGTCCTGAGTGGGCAGTGTGGCCCCTGGGAGCCAGGGCCTGCGATCTCTCTGGCTCTGGCACTCCTGCAAGCTTAGGCCTGAGAAAGTGCATGCCGTCCAGGCCCGGTGTAGGGTCAGTGGGAATGAGCCGAATGGGGTCCAAGGAGTGGGAAGAGAAACCTAAAGTGGGCCAGATCCGCCCAGGATTGCTTTGATGAAAAATTCAGACCTAGACCTTCTATTCTGAAGTCGCTTAATTGGCTTTAACTGAATACGGTTTCCTGGTAACCTTTAAAACAATAAGATTTTTCTTATCAATTTGTGTTCCTTTAATAAGGGAAGGGCTGATTAAGACAGGAGTAGGGGACAGACTGGGGGAACTTAAGTTCTGTCTAATGTTATCGTTTTCAAAGCCTCGCCGAAACTCTGCAAGTGGTTGAGTGGGATCATTACCGTTCCAGTTCTTGCCTTCTAATGAGCTTGAACTTTCCCTGCTGCAGCTTCTGCCTGATACCTGTTGGCGAGTGTGCCTATTGACTAATGAACATAATTGGTCCTGGCCTTTTTTCCAGCCTCCTCACTTAAGAATGAGCTTGGTCTCCCCTGGAGTCAGTCTTTTCTCAGGATTACCCGCTGCCCCTTCACTCTTTCTCCTGTGTTGTCACCCCCGGCATGACAGAGCAATGTCCTCAACTCTGGACTCGAGCTGTTTCCTTCCAAGTTGCCCCTGCCTCATGGCCTGCCCTGGTCCCCCGTGCTGAGGGTTGGGCCCCATGTCGCCCTCCGTGGCCTGGTACACATTTTACTGTGGACACAATGTGATAAATCCCAGCCAGGTTCCTCAGCCAGTCCACCCTCGCCTTTCCACCTAGACGAAACTGAAATACGGCGCATGCGCAATGGAAAAAGAGCAATGAAGCAGCTACCCTGCTAATTATGGGATGAAAACCAAAGGCAATGAAATTGAGTGAGAAATGTGTGTATTTTGCTGGTACACAGGGAAAAGTCAGTTTAATGAAAGACAGATAAGGAGGTAAATAAAGATTTCTGGGCATTGTGAAAGGGGACTGCTGGGCACTTTTAATGTCGTTATGGAATGATATAACTGTTTATTATTTTAAATTTTATTTTACAACTTAGACTTTCATTTGCCTTCATAAAGGAACTCTTAGACTTATCAAACAGGATTAGCTAGTGTCTCTGGAGGTTTGTAACAAGAATGGAGATGGGGAAGGAAATATTTAGAGAGAAGAAAATTGTATTTTCTGAGATAACTGAAGGGGAAAAAAGGACAAATGTTAAAGAGGGAGACACATGTTAGAAAGGAGAGAAAGCAACTGCGACTGCCTGAGATAGCGGGAGATGAGCCGTAAATGGTAAAAGATAGGGGTATATATTAGATTGTATGGCCTCCTTGAAGAATACAGATAAAAATAAATATTGGGAGAACCTAAGTTTGTAATTAAGATGAGGCCCTTTAAATTCAGTGCTAGGTTTGAATACTCACTTTGGTGGCCATCGAGCATGTCATTTAGCCTAACTCTTTAAACCGTTTTACTCATCTAAGAAATAGGTCCAATAGTGCCTGCCTCTTATCATCATGGGAATGAAATAAGATGATGTTTTTAATGGCTTAGCACAGTATCTGGCATAACTAATCAGAAGAAGCTGCAATTATCATAAAGATGGTTACAATAATGTAAATAACAATCGTAATCATTAGTGCTGATGTCACAGGGATAGGGTAGCACTGTGCAGAAGTTGGCGCTTGTATAGGACACCTGAAAGCTGAGCCTTCATAAGTTTGGCTGGGGCTTGTAACTGTCAGGCTACCTTACATGACCTCGTGTCCTGGGTCACCTTGGTCAGTCCCATTTACATCTGTTGTCCCAGTGCAGTTGTGAGCAGTGTCTCCCTTCTTAAGACTGTTCCAGTTTCAATGGCAAATCATATCGTTACCTGACATATGATTCTCACTGTCCAAATCAGTAAGACAGTATTATTGCATTATTTATTGTCTCCTATTTTCTCAAATAGATTATGAGTTTCTTGAGGCCACTATGCATATGCGTATGTATAAATCGTTCTATCTGTGTGTGTACCGCCCCCCAGCTAGGATTTCTTTTGCATTTGCATCAGTGCTTCAATAGTGTTCACTGCAAAGGGATACAGTGACCTCATCCTACATGGTCATCTCTGCAGAACCCATGCCCACCCACTGTTTGCTGCTCGATGGGCCTCCCACACAAAGAGGGTCATCAGAGGATGATGGACTAAGAGGAGAAGTGAGGATAGGGTATTCATAGGAGCAGAGTTGGTCTAAAGTGTGGAGCTGTGGACAGACCACGGTGTGCATCCTCGCCTAACATCTAGGAGGTACGTGCTCCTGGGCCAGTCATTGAACTTCACTGAATCTTCATTTGCTCATACAGAAGCCTTGTTAGAAGGATTTTGAAGCCTTGTTAGAAGGATTGCATTGCACGGTGCCTGACTATACTGAGTGCTCAATAAATGGGAGCCTTGAGCAAGACAGCCCTCTAAATAGATGTAGGCAGCACCATGTCCCTCCCTGCCCCTACTCAACTCCTTTCTCCAGTGTTTATCTGCTGTGGTTGTTGGGTCTCTTGGTGACCTAGGTATGCTCAAGTTAAGACAACTTCTAGCAAGGTAGATGGAAAGGCCAATTTATTCATTCAATAAGTATTCATTCATTCAATAAGTATTTATTCATTCAATAAGTAATAAGTGCCCTAGAACAGCATGGGCACTGTTCTAGGCACAGAGAATGCCAGATGCGGTCCTCGGTCTCGTGGAACTCATGACTGTTGGAGCTGTTTGTAGGGTGCTTTTAGAAAGATTTCTCTCCCCCTTTCATGAAAGCATGTGGGGAACCTGCCAGAATCTCAGAGTCTAGTGTTCTTGGCGCGAGGTCTTTCTACCATGGGCTTTGAACTTCCTGCCTGCCTTGAAGTTAAATTATGTTATTCAAATGGGTTATTTGTGATTCAATAATCAATTCCACAGTGAAAGGCAAAAGAGCAGCCTGCCAGCCCTGGCGGAGTAAATCATCCTGGAAGCACATGAGGAACAGCAGCCCCTAATAGCTCTTGTAAACATGCCGTCACTCTCAGGGCTGGGCACCATCCAGCCCAGCCTCTCTCTGAAGTTCATCTCTATTTCTCAGAAACGCTGCCAGAGCCAGCTGTGACACACCTTCTGCATCAGTCAAGAAACACGTTTCAAACTCAGTCTCTAGGACCAGAGGTTGTTTCTGAAGTTTGCATATCAATCAACCAGCCTTTTTGGAGCAGCTCCTAGGTGGGTGGAGGGTGGAGGCTCAAAGATTCAGTGAGACACATTTACAAGTGAAAGATGTGTAGGGACAGTTATGTGCCAAGCTCTGCCTATGCGCTATCATTAATGCTCACAGCAACGGTCGATTGTAGCTCCATTTTACAGATGAAGAAGCTAAGACGTGGGAGGTCATGTGACTTCTCTAAGGTCACGTGGCTGAGAGTTGGATTCAGGGCTGACTCTGCAGGCTGTGTTCTCTGCTCAGTGTACTATTTGATGAAAATCACTGTTAGACCTGTGTTCTTTCCTGTGGTGACCTCTGGCCCTCCCTTATCTAACCTAGCCTGCAGCTTAGTGTCATTCCTCACCCATATTTGCCTCTTCCAAGTCCCCAACTCACAGGCAACTGCAATGTAAACCTCAGTTGATTATTATTATGTGCAAAGAATTCGGGGCTTAAATAATATGCAGGTGGATAAGTAGCCAGCCTGAGGTAAGGTAGGGCTCCCATGGGCAAAGGAAAGAGGGAGTTCCACCCAAGACGTTGTTTCTCCCTTGCTCTCTATTCCCCAAATTTGCTTTACTTTTTTTCACATCAAAGAAATTTGTCTGATTTGTCTGTCTCCTCCACTGGAATGCAAGCTCCAAGAGGGCAAAGTCTGTCGGTTTTCTTGGTACCTGGATCAATACCTGCATGCAACTGGTATGCAATAGATACATTTATTTAAGTCCCATCTTTATAAGTACCATGTTCTGAGGTATATGCCAGGCACAGGGCAAAGCTATTTGTGTCATCTAAACCTCACAAAAACCCCATGCAGTGACTCCTGTTAATATTCCTCTTTGACAGATGAGGATTCTGGAGCACAGAGTGGTGAACTAGTTTGTCCAAGATCCTACAGCTGGTTAGTGTTAGAGCTGGGGCTCTTTGACTCCTGATCGGAAGTCCCTAGTTGCCTGTTCTTGGGTGACCTCTTGCTGCCATCACTCAGACAATTGCCGGAGGGACTTTCCTAGCAAAGATTGCCTGGCCCCTGTGGTTCCTAGTATTTCCCCTGAACTTGACTGTTTTCCTTACTCCCTTTTTCTTCCGTGTTCCTAATACTCAGCTGGTTAAGTGCAAAAGCCAGTTTAACATTATGTGTTGATAATTTAGGACTCAAATAAGACACGTAGACAATTAGCATGCCAGATAGGGGGCAAAGGCCATGTGTGGTCATGGCAGGTGCACTGGGCTAGTCTGGTGGCCCTCATCACCCTGTGTAGTAGTCACATCTCTGCATGGTGTCCTAGTGTGCATAGCCTCCCTCACCCTCTTGCCCCATCTAGAGGGCTGAGAGGGAAGTCTCTGTCCCCATACGTTGAGGTGAGGGATCCTGTTGGAAGGATGTACACGTCAGTTTGCAGTGGGACATATTTCCTTGAGATGTCTTTCAGACCCAGAAGTCTGAGTCTATGAGTCCAGTAAGGGAGAAGCAAAGGCAAGCAGAATTCCCTGAGCAAACCAAAGCAAGCGGTCATGAACCAGAAAGGACAAGAGAGAAGGAAAGCAGCGGGGCAGAGAGAGGACAAAGAGAGGCCAGGCCAGGGGACCAGAGGATGGTGAGAGTGAGAGAGAGAGTAAAGCAATAATGGAGCAAAGGAAAAAAATAGAAAAAATAGAATGGGAGCAAGAAGGGAAAAAATGTATTTGACATGTATATGCTTGTGTGCGTGCTTGCATGCGTGCATGCATGCGTGCATGTGTGTGCGTGTGAAATAAACACGGTAGAGGAAGGAGACTGGAAGCAAGAGGCAGGGGAGTGAGCCCGGCCCCTGCTCCTCTCCTCTCTCCCAGCCCCTCTGCACAGCACAGGCTGAAGACCTGCCTTCCTAAAAGGTCCCTCTCTGCCTGGGTTCACTGTGGTCATCCACGTGTCTCTGTCACATCTCCCTTTCTGCCTCCTCTTTGATTCCCTTTTCTTTCTCCCACATATGGTGGTCCCTCACTGCAGTCCTCGCTGTCCCCTGGGTGCTGTCTCCACTGGTAGTTGCTGATCAGTACCTCTATCCCAGACCTCCGTGTCAGGTCAGGGCAGCCCCCAGAGCATAGCTAGCTTCCCGGGCAGGCGGCTACTGCAGTTGCACAGGGCATTGTGCTTGTTCTCACATCTGCTGTTGCCATCTTAAGATTATTTGTGATTTTTGGACAAGGAGCCTGCATTTTCATTTTGCACTGGGCCCCATCAATTATTTAGCCAGTCCTGCCTCAGAGCCCAGAAACTCACTGATTGTTCTGAAGGAAGAGGGAGATTCCAAAATTCATGGGAGAGCAGGGGTGAGAGGGAGATAGGCCTAGACAAGCCAGGTAGAGTAAGGAGAAGGTGAGCTGGATGCAGCTTGGATATTGCGAGGAAGATTTCTGGGACCATGTGACCAGGTAATCCTGTAAGATAGGAGAGGCCAGCGAGGGACAAGTAGAGCCTTTAGGGTCTCAACCACTGAGGCAACGCTGCTGCTTTGGGTCTGGCATGGAACCCTCCCTACCTGGGTGAGCAGGGAAATGGCTGCAGTGATGGAGACAGTGTCACTTGATGCCAGTTTCTGAATGAAGCTTCTCTGTCCACCCTTGATTTCAGATCCAAGTGGCTGTCCTCAGAGCCAGTGGCTCTCTATTGTACCCTGGTGTCCTCTGGACTTTGTTCAAGAAATAACTGTAGAAGGTCAAGTTCAGGGAGAACTCAGTATGAGCGTTGTTGGTTGACCTTGGTTCCGCCTTTCTCCAAGTCCAAGGAGGCCCTGGTATTTCTCCGCTAATAAAGACAGCTCTTATTACTCCTGCAAGCACAGTGCCCAGCCCCAAGTAGGACCAGCCTTTCTCTGTCTCTAAAACATCAAATTACCCAAACTTCCAAATTTGCATTTTTGGCAGTTGACAAAGGATCTTGGATTGCCTCAGCAATTCAGTGATTTGGGCAATTGCTACATACTGGAATTTGGATACACCTGAAAAAAAAAAAGTCAGACTTTAGGATGTAGGACTGCAAATTAAAATTAGAAGTAGGCTTGCAGCATCGCTTATTTTGGCTGCACCGGCTCGTGCCTGGCAGCCACCTCTCCTTGAGTATACCGATAAATCGTTGCTGAGCATTTTTCGGGCTGATAGAAAATGGGTGGATCACAGGGCTTTTGGAGCCTAACTGCAAGTTTGTTAAAGTTCAGTGTGAAGTGGGCAGGTGACAGAAGATGGCCTTTGAGTCAGGACCACCAGGTTTGCGTAAGCATCTCTTTCTGAGGACAGGGCAGCCAGGGCAAGGGCCACGTGGTATTGTCATTTATAGGTTCCTTGTGTCTTCAGAGGAGTGTTGGGGCCTCAGTGGTCTCCTTTATAATACTCAGACCGATCTCTTAGGTTTGTTCAGGGGCTCCTTTCAGGACACAGGACCATGCTGGGTCCAAGCTGAATTAGCGACAGCTGCTTGGTGAATGAGTGGCCATGAGGCACAGGCCCTGGCTCACCAGGGGAAGAACTTAGGGTTAGACTGTATGTCCTGCCGTGTGGTGCCTGGGCCTTTCTGAGACTTTACTCAGATGCTGGCTTACATTTCACCTTTTTCATCCCAGAGGTTTTTGGAGGATGCTTTTCAAAACTCAGAGGGGAGGTGCAGGTGGATGGAGGAAAGACGGTGGCTTTGCTGCTGGTTGGTTGGTTGATTAAGCCATCTCCTTTTCTTCACCGTGGTTTGGGCCAGCAGTGATGGATTCCTCTCCTCCTTGTCACAGCGCCTGCTTCTCACTGAGCAAAGCAGTTCATCACCCCATCGGGATGGGGAGACAAATGACAGCAGTAACGGGAATTGAAGAGGATTAGATAAAACCAAAGAGCTATCACACACAACAGTGGGCAGTCATTTAAAAGGAAATCCATCTCGTTGTTGCCTGAGACCACTCGGGGAAAAAAAAAGACATCTTCCTATTGCAAGTTCAGATTTTACTGCCAGGGGTCAGCCTCCAGAAACTGTGAGTCCTCCTGCAGGTTGGCACTGGCCCTAGATTGCCTCGATGAATTCTCCCAGGGTCAAGGGCAAGAAGAAAGGTTCTAGGGACAGACTGCCTGGGTTCCCCTCCCAGTGCCAGTGCTCAGGATCTGCCTGTCCTCAGACAAGTATCACATTTAACTTCTCAGTGCGTCCTTTTCCCCTTTGTAAAATGGGAATAATTAAAACATTTACTTTGTAGAGCTGTTGTGAAGAATAAGTGAGGGTGTACACATAAAGTGCTTGCTTAGAACACAACTAGGATGCCAGAAATGATAAGTAGGGTGATTTCAGGGCAGAAGCAGGCTGCCTGACCTGTCCATAGACAGATACACTTGAATAAGCAAGTGTATCTCGCCTCCCTCATGGACTCTGAGATATTCACCTTCACCCTGGCCCTCTCCAGAAAGGAAGCTAAAGGGGGTAGTCCCAGCGTCTTCTTGGTTTTTTTTCAAAATAGTTTTATTGAGATGTCATTTACATACCATAAAATCCACTCATATAAAGTGTACAGTACAGTGGTTTAGTGTGTTCACAGAGTATACACCTGTCACCATAACCTAATTTTAGAGCATCTTCATCCTCCCAGAAGAAACCCCGTGCCCATTAGCATCCACTCCTCATGCCCCTCACGCAACCCCTGGCAACCACTAATCTACTTTCTGTCTCTACGGATTTGCCTAGTCTGGACGTTTCATATACATGGAATCATATAATATGTGGCCTTTCATGTCTGGCTTCTTTTATAACAATGTTTTCTAGGTCCTTCCGTATTATAAGCATCCATCGGTGCTTCATTCCTTTTGTGGCAAATAATACTCCCTTGCTGGGATGTACCTTGTTTGGTTCACCCATTCATCAGCTGATGGACATGTGGGTTGTTTCCAGTTTATGATGAATAACCCAGTGTCATCTTAAACAGCCAGGGTCCCCACTGCTGTCCTGGGCCCAGGGGCTGGTGGTGTGCTGTGTGCTGGAAGGTGCCCTTGCCTGCTTCTAGTTAGGGTCCTCTGAGATTGGGAGGGGAACAGCAGTAGCTCTGCACCTTTTGTTAAAACTATTTAAAATGAGTTTTGTTATTTAAAGTGAGTTTACCATCAGTTAAGAATCTTTCTCAGGCCCAAAGGTCCTGAGCAGAGGTTCCAGTTTGGGGAATGACTTGGAGTTCCTTTCTGGGCAGAGCTGGGGGCAGAATGGGAAGTGGAGGCTTCTGAGCTTTGCTGCTGGTGTAGACTGGGAGAATTCACACCCATAGTGGGGAAGAGCAGACTCAGGGTCAAGGGGCTGCATCCCCAGCCTTTCTGTCTGTGTCTCCTCTAGGCTGTGGCTCCTGGGAATAGTCATACAGTAGTGCACCTTTATCTGTGGCTTCATTTCCCATGGTTTCAGTTACCTGCAGTCAGCTGAAGTCTGAAAAAGTTAAATGGAAAATTCTAGAAATAATTCTTAAGTTCTAAATTATGTGCCATTCTGAGTAGCATGGTGAAATCTTGGGCCATCCGGCACTGTCCCACCCAGAATGCACATCATCCCTTCGTCCAGCATATTCACACCGTCTGTGCTCCCTGCTTGACAGTTGCTGGGGCCCCCCGGGAGTGTACCCCTGCAGATGAGGGACGACTGCTGTGCTGTGCACATACAGACTGCCTGGATCTGGCTCGGCCACAGGATGGCATTGAGCAGGTCCCTGAGCACCTCTGAGCCCCAATTCTTGTCTGAAAAATGGGGTGAGGTGTCCCCGCTTCGTAATGTGTTAATGGAAATTCAGTGAGCTGACAGTATCGGAAGCAGAGCACTGCCTCGGTACAAAGGGTCATTTTCATTGCACAAGCAGCCCGGACTCCTGAGTCCTCCATCTGCACCAGGGAAAGTTTCCTCCGAGAAGCTGGGTTCACTGAGCCATAGAAAGCAACCACAATCTCGAAGGAGAGGCAGAGCCCGGGACCATACCTGGTTTCATGACAGATGCAGTCACTTGCGGACACCCCACTTTCCTGAGCAACTATGCCGTCTGACCTTCACAAACCTGCCCTGGGAGGAGGACTGTCAAGGAGAAGCTGTGTTGTCTGTAAGGTGTTTAAGATGTGGAGAAGAAAGTCGGGCCCGGTGATTATGTGAGGTCTCCAGGGATTTCAGGGTGGGCCTCTGCCCCTGCTCACCTCCCTTGTCCTCTCCCATGTGACAAATGAGGGACTGAGGCCAGGGAGGCCTGGTGACCTGGTAGAGTGGACAGGGCGCATCTGCTGGCCTGGGGCCGGAGGGAGGTAGTGTCAGAGCAGATGGTGCTAGGACTGCTGCGAGCAGACAGAAGAGAAGCTTGGCTGAGCTGGGGCAGGCGTCCCCTGCCCTGAGCAAGTTAGAGCCGGTGTCCAAGTACCCTCAGCAGAGGCATGGCCAAGGCAGGTGTGCAGCCAGTGCCCCTCTCAGCCTCTCTCCTTCTCTGCCTGCCTGGGCTTGGGTTTTCCACAGGCTCAGCAGCCCCCTGCTGTGACTTGATTTCTCTTGTCTGCTGCTGGAGAGTGGTCCAGCCTGGGATGGGGTGGGTGGGGTAGGGGGACTGACACTATGTGGCACCAACAGCTAGGCTGGCCTTGGGAGGCCCAGGTGGCCACGAACAGGTATCTGTGGCAGCAACAGGGTGGCTCCCTGCCCACCTGCAGCCAAGCCCTGCAAGCTGCTCTGTGTTTTTCACAGAAGCAAATATCTGCAGCCAATCTTATGTTCCACAGGGATCACTGGGATGATGATATTTTGGCCAAGATGTAGTTCCTGTCCAACCCATGTCAGCATTTCTGCGGGAAAGAGTTCTAATTAAAGGCTTCCCTGCATGGCCCCCTCCCTGCTTGCTCAGCCCCAGTGACATAAATAAAGCCCTTGTTTCTCTTTCACAAGCAAACGGAGACCCTTTAAAGGTGGGTGAGTAACCGCTGCTGTCGAAGCCACAGCCTTGTTCCTCTAGCTTCTGACAGGCTCCTGGGTGCTTTACGGCGGGGAGGGTTTTATGAATTCTTCCTGCATCTCCCTTTAATGGTGGTGCTCTGGCCCCTGGGGTGGCCTAAAAACAGCTTAGCTGAGGAGCCCATGAAAAGCCTCAATCTAACAGTGGGCACACACAGAATGGAACCTCTAAATTGATGACGAAGGGGAAACAGGCTCTTGGGAAGGGGGCACCTGCTGGGTAGTATCCTGCTCTGGGCTCAGCACCTTGCAGCTGTTATCTCCTTTCTCGAACCACATGTCAAACCTGTGTACACGGTAAAGAAAGTAAGGCTCAGGGAATCTGAGACATTTGCTTTAGGTCACACAGCTAGGGAGGCGATGGGGCAGGGTTTTGAATTCTGAGCTGAAGGCGTATGTTCTGGTCATTATGCTCTACTGCCTTCTCATGACTTGAGTTTTGGGGCAGTGTGTGTGGCTGTTTAGATAAGTTGTAAGGCATGGACATGTCAGTACTGGAACTCAAAGCCACGTCTGCTCCTGCCCCCTGCCCTGCTGTTCAGCTGTCCCTGGGCACCCAGGGGACATTGGTGAGACACGCAGGACGTGCTGAGCACCTAGGGAGGATTTGTGAGAGGGCTTGTTTTAGTTTTTCTCAAAGCAGGAAGCTCCCCCGTGCAATTGGAAAGTGATTTCTTTCAAAATGCTTCAATTCACGCTACCGTTTCTAAGTCCCGTGTAGTGAGCAGGACCTGTCAATCTGAAACCTCGGGAGAGGCCATTACCGCGTTGGTGGGGCTGGAAGGGTAGCAGCAGCATCCACGTATCCCAGGGCCTTCCTCCTGGCCCTGTACTCATCTGGCTAACCCCACACAACACTGTGCTGATTGTTCCCTTGTCTCGTCCCGTAGGATTTGCCAGGCACCTAGCCGTGTGGTTCGCCGAGAGCATCTACTTTGCCTTAATTCTTAACCACTCTCTTGAAAAAAGTATTCTCTCCTGTTTTCTAATGCAGAAAACAGAGCTCAGAGGGAGTCAGTGACTTGCCAAAATCACACAGCTATGAAATAGAAGGGTGTGAACTGATTCACAGAGATGCTTTCCCATGATCATCTCAGCCTTCCCTGGAGCGGGGAGCAAGGAAGGGGAAGGCTTGGAGACAGAGAGGAAAACATCAGGTGATGTCTCTGCCCTCAGGGTCCCAGGGATGTAGGGCATCCAAGTAATAATTAACAAAATAAAAGAGTGGAGAAAGTACCGAGATGGTTGCACAGACTGCAGATTCTATGAAGGTCTAGAGCCGGGAGGTCTTCAGGGTTGATCTGGAAAGGAAAGGCCAGTTTGGGCTTGGCTTCCAGCAATGCCTCCACCCCCCACTTTTCATCGCCCTGAGAAGAAGTGCAGCCAGCTGGAAAGTGTGAGCGCTTAATCTGCCGGCAACAAAGGAAGAGATGAATCTCTTTAACCGTGCTAATGTTTCTTCACTGCTCTCTCCCTCTATTCCCTGTTTATTCTGGAGATCCATACAAAGGAAAAGTTATTCTTGGGAGAGGACCTGGCTATGTAGTTTTTAAAAATACCCTTAGTTCTTCCTCCCCACTTCTGCTTGCCTCCCCGCATCGCATTTAATCAGAGCGGAGCCATTTCCGAGAAGCAATGCTGGGTAGTGGGTGGAACTGGAGAGCTCTAACTATTGCAGCCTGGCGCTGGGCAGGGCCGGAGGACGACCCAGACGCCCAGGCACTAGGAACTCGTCTCTTTCCTTTAGACAGGACTATCTACTTCCTGAGCCAGAGGCCTTTGTGGGAGAGGGCTGCTCTCCAGAGACAGAGAGAACCCACTTGTGGGTAAGGAAGCAGATGTGATTGTCCTCCTGGCTTCAGATCTCAAGTTGTAAGGTGTCTGGCAAGACACCTGGTCTAAAGTCTGCCAATCCAGTAGAAAGCAGTATCTTCTGTGCCATACGTTTTGACATGCAGACATATGGTCTTGGCTATTCTATAAGCTAATTGAATGACCTAGAGAATTAATAATGTAAATGTTAACATTTCCCCCAGTGAAATCCTTTTAGTTTGTTTGAAAGCTGAGCCAGGTTCCATATATGAACTGGAGCTCTGGTTTCGGGGGACCAGGGTTTCGGACAGATTCTAAGTGCCTTCGTCTCCTCTGTGCACCATCACAGGATCTGGGGCTCAGAGGAAAGTCAGAAAAGCTGGAGGAGTTGGTGCTGGAGGTGTTTCCAGAGCTAATATTCTAGAAATTTGCTATCTTACATTATCCTCCTCCCTGTTTTGTGCCTGTGTCTGGACTCTCTGGGGATTCCATGTGGGGGCAGAGATATTACCTTACAATTGTGTCCTCGAACACAGTAGGACCCTGAAGGTGGATGGGTACACAGTTGAGTTTCTGTCTCTATTCCCACTAAAAGCGAGTGTTTGCAGCAGGTTTTCTGGGGGAGAGAGCCGCTCCCCACCAGTCTAGATGTGACATCCATTCTGGGTCTTAGTGGAGATGGCCAGGAGCCTGGCTGTTTTTCCTCTTGTCATCAGTTAAAGAGGACTCTGCTCAATAGGGATGGAATGAGAAAGAAATCCTCGCTTTGGAAGTCCCTCCTGAAGAACTGTCTTTTCAAATCTTTTCCATCCAGGAAGAATTAATCTTACCATCAGTCAGGAATTCAATTCATTTTCAAGATTTCATTGAAACCATTTGGTTCCAGCACTGTATTAAATGCTGGGGGTATGAGTAAACTATGATCCTGTCCTTGAAGGCTGTTCAGTGTAGGTGGTAACAGTAGGCACCTGGGGGCAGGTGACAGGGTGATCAGATGAATGAGAGTACTCTGAAAAGAGGCAGGTGTAGAGTAAGTTGCAAGATTATATTCTGAAAGGCCAGGGCATCAGGCTTAAAGGATAAGGACTAAAGGAAAGAACATTTTAGGCAGGGGGAAAAGTGTGAGCAAACATTCCCAGGCATTGGAATGCCTGTTCCCTTAAGGCTGCATGATAGTCTCAGATAGCTGCAGTATCAGGTTTGTTGGGGAAAGTTGCCCGAGGTGAGACTGGCCAGAGAGTTTGGCTCGCAAGTGGGAAAGGCCATAGAAGCTACAGAATGAAGAGCTGATTTCCAGGAGGGGATCATTACAGAACTTGCTCAGTCTTCATAAAATTACCCAAAGGATGAGTATTGGAGCGAGAAGCAGATGAGGGGAGGGTCAGTTCTTCTCGGGAGTAATGATGGAAGCCCAGACTGAGAAGAGATGATTTCATTTAAAAGGAGAGACAGGAATGAGATGGATGCTGGAGATATTTGGAAGTAGAATAAGGCCATCAATGGACGTGAGGGTCGAGAAAGAAAAATTAAGGAAGAGGCCACATGTGCAGTTTGAGAAGCTGTATAGAGAAAGAAACTTGCTTTTGAGATTGGAGTTGTGGGGAGAAAGAGCACCGTGGGTGTGGGAGGTGGAAGGAAGGCCTTAGGTGCATTGCATTGAGTTTGAGAGGTCCTTGGGACATTCAGCTGGAACACCAGGTAGGGAGTCTAGACCTCAGGAGAGAGGCCTGGTGGAGTCTGGGACCCTTGGCCTCTAGGTGGTGGTTGCCTGCATGGGCGAGAGGGAGCGATGAGGGACCACATGAAGGGTGGTAAGAGAAACACCATCACTTAAGAAGGAAAGGGAAAGGAAGATGAGCAGACGGGAGAGTCAGAGGAAGGCCTTCCTGCTCTTAAAACCTGCTGGGAAGAAAATCTGCGATTCCCACTACAGACGCCTCTGTTTCTGGGACACCTTTCCTGTGGCAATGGAAGCCCATCACCCCGCTGTGGCCTAAGGCCCCCCTGCAAAGGCGCTGGCTGGGTGGGGTGCAGTCAAGGTGCAGCCGAGCCAGGTGGTCCTGCAGAATTGGCTGTCTTCCGGGCCACACAGTTTTCCCTTAGAGAGAGGTGACCCGCTGGGCCCAAAGCACCGAAACTAATCGAGATAGCTGTTTAACTTAAACATATCACCCCGGCTGTGCTGGCTGGGCCCCGGGTGTCACGTTGAGAGCCGCTGGCCCGTTAAAGGTGCAGCTAGACTGGGGAGGCACAGTTCCGAGGAGCTGCTATTAACAGCATTTAATAGCAGGACTGTACTTAATGGTTAGCAAATGTTTTATGAACAGGTTTCTCATTCTCTGGGAGGGTAGATTCAATTTATTCAGAATGGATTTGCTTTCCCCTATTAAGCCCAAGAGTGTATAATCAGCTCCTTTCCTGCTCTGAGGGCTTTCTCTCTGGCAGGAGTGGGACCTGTTTAACATTGGTCCTCTTTAGGTGCAGTAGGAGGCTCTCGAGCAGTCAGCATGTGTGTCTGGGGGTCCTGTGTGGATCATTGGCGTGTGTGTCTGGGGGTCCTGTGTGGATCACTGGCATGTGTGTCTGGGGGTCCTGAGTGGATCATTGGTGTGGGTGTCTGGGGGGTCCTGTGTGGATAGTAGGTGGAGAAAGGCAATCTGGAAAAGGTGTGCATTCATAATAGATTCTTCCCAGACTGGTAGGGAAAACCCCTGACGTGGGACCTTCTTTCTTCCGGTCCTGGCTGGAACACTGGTTTCCTCGTCACTCTTGGGCAATTCACTTAACCTTTCTGTCTCCCGTGTCTGTATCTGTGAAGTGCAGCTCATAACACCTCTCTTCCTCTGAGGTGTAGTGTAGGAATTAATGACCATGAAGCATTTCAAGGTTGTGGAGGGAAAAGGGATGGTGTCCACAGTATTACAGGAGAGTCAGGAATTCCTGTTGACAAATAGGGGAAATATAATTTGGCATTACCAATACATCGTACATTAAATTGAATTCCTGATAGTATTTGTTCAGGACAAGTCACATTTTAGGACAGGTCCATAAAACATTGGACTATTTCTGTTCGGAATAGAAGAAAGCTGTGGTTTCTGTTTTTAATTCTAAGAAGACTAACACTGGTTTTTCATTAATGCTGCACAGGCAAGGCGAAGGGCAAAGCCACCAGGCTGGCTTTTCCCTTTTGAAACAAAGGTTTAAAAAAATGTCCTTTGGAAAGTAAAGAGGTTAAGATGTTCAACTCCTTTACTCAAACATAAGAAGTTTCTTTTATCCCTGTACTTTTTTCTAAAATTATTTTCACTAGATTACACAATTAAACCAGAAACATTCAAAGACTAATAGACAGATGACTATATCTCTTTGATACCAATTCTGTTTCTGAGCAGAAGGGCTTGTCTTTCCCACTCAAAGACTAATGAAGGATAGGGATGTGGTTGGTCATTCTGTTGGGAAAGAACTTGAGACTTTTTTAGGAAATTTGGGAACTAGACCTAATTCTGGTACTTAGTAGGTATATGACTCTGGATAAGTCTCTTAAAATCTCTGAACTTTGTCTCAGACAAAAACTAAGTAGTGTAATAAGGCCCACTTCATAATGCTGTGGAGATCAAATGGAATGCCATCTCTGAAAGCTCTGTGCACCTGTCAGGTGTTGGGATCTACCACCAAAGTAGAAAAGAAAAGAGAAGTGAAAAGAAAATCTAGAGGGTATTGTCCCCTTGGCCAACCAACTTCCTTTCTCCTTGGGGATGTGGCCTCCAGCTGCTAAGTGCTTCTATAGGATGAGAGGCCTCCGAGCCTTTGTGCCACCAAAAGACCTCACCTAGAGTGACTCTGGCCATCCTGGACAAGGAACATACTAGGGCTGTTTACCAGGAATGAGCTACAGAGCAGCTTGTCCTAGGAGCCCATCATAAGCTCTAAAATGAAAGGTGACATACTGAGAGCTTCCAAGGGACAGGCACCCTGCTACACCCTCTGCACACACTGCCCTGCTGAGTCCTCACAGCCCTCTGTGATGAGAGAGGTGCCGTGGTTCCTTTTCCATGGATTAGGAGGGTTGGTGGGTCACCTTGCTCAAGGTCACATAGCTAGGGAATGGTTTTATCGGTGTGGCTCTGACAAGAACCAGCTGGCAGAGAGTGTGGCTGAGGGGACCTTAATGAAGTGGCATTTTTAAAGATCTGTGGGCAGGGGTAAGGTTGCCAGCAGGGGACAGAGAGCCCTGCAGGGACCAGAAGCAGCAGGAAGCCATTACTTGCCAAGGCAAGACAGGCCGGGAAGGAAGGGATGGTATCACTGGAGCATGGAGTCAGCTTGGAGCCCATGCAGAGGATGACTTTGTGGTCAGTTCCCAGGGTGCAGAGTGGGATGGAAAAGGTCAGAAATGGACTATTTGGAGGGCAAATGGAAAGTAACCAGGATGCAAACCCGAGGCTCTGGTGTCAAAATCTGGGATCACTACCATTTCACTAAGCTGAACTACTGTTACACATTGGTTCCCTTGTGCAGTGATGTGTCATGTGATGACCTAAGGCTCAATGGCACGAAAGTGAAGCACCTGGTCTTGTTGTTCCTATAAAGAAGGCCCTTGTGTCTCCGTAGGTACCTGAGCCAGGCCCAGTGCCTCAGAGGCTAAGCCGGGTTTCTAGCTTGGCCCTAGCTTCTTTATATTTATACATGCAGCTGCTATAGGTATTTTGAAATTTTTTTTATCTTGTTACTACCTTGAAATTATAGCAGTTATTAGACCACTGCTAGATCTTATTGTTGAATGTATTAATAAACATGTATATTATTATACTAAATTAAAATTTTTTTTGAAAAACCATGTGTGAGTATAATTTTTCTTTGTAATACTATGCATTTTGTTTTAGGCATTTACAAGCATTATTCTGAGGAACGCTTCCCTACAGCATGTACACACACACACACACACAAGGTTCAGAACCCCTAGGCTGGATAATCTTAACCCTACGTATGTACGTACATTGTTGAAACCACAGGCACTGGGTTGTGGTGGGTGATGCCTCTAAGCTCCGGTCAGTGGCTCCCCAGACCCCAAGGTCAAGGCCCCTGGACTAAGCCCCTGGAGTGTCCCTGGGTTGGTTCTGGCTCTTTCTGCCACTGGATTCGGTGATCTAAACACTGATCCTTTCTCAAGTCCTCACTTCTGAGGGTGGTGTCCTGGAAAGGAGAGTGGGGACAGATAAGCCTGAACCTACCAAGTGGACAGAGATCAACCAGAAGTCATCCCCTTGAACTCAGTTTCCTCAAAGTGTAAGCCATTCATCCCCTGCCTACCTCAGAATCACTTGGGATGCTTATTGAAATGTAGACTCCCAAGACCCCACTCCACACCTACTGAATCAGAATTTTGGGAGCAGAGCTTGGGAATCTGTGTTTCATGAGCTCCTTGGGTAATTTGGGGACACACTGATATTGGAGACCCAGAACCACTGCTTTAGATTGCTCGGGTCCTGGAACTTTTGATTTGACCTGAAGTTCAAAGTTTTAATGGAAATTTCAAGAACACTTCCAATTTCTAAACAAAGCTTTGTTCAGTTTAGATAAAAGCATACAAGCGAGGAGCATCCTGGCTTGTCACACTGTACATACAGCTCTCTCCTTGTTTCTGTCTAGCATAAGTAGAGGTCTCCTTGTCAGGCGAGGCTCTCCTCTCAGGCTGGGCCACTTGTCATAAGAGAAATAAAACAGCCCGTCACTGTCCTAGCGGGTCTTGTCTCCTGCTGCTCCAGAAGTCAGGAGGGTAACAGATCCATTGACAGTCCTTCAGGTGGCCTCTGTTAGCCGTGGCCTGGCTAGTGGGGAGCGTTCCCTTCACCGTGAACTTGCTCAAAGGCCTCATCACAACAGGAGGCCCCTCCCCAGGACCCAGCGTGCTGCTGATGGGTGCCACAGACACTCACGTGGCAGGGACAGGCCAGGGCTCAGAGAGCAGATAATGCCAGAATAGCCCCGTTAGCCTCCAGCAGCTGGAGTCTCAGCTGACCTGGGCTGTTCTGTTTCACTCTGAAGCTTTGCCGGGCAGTTGATCAAGTAAAATGACAAGTCTGTGGTTTATCCAGCACCTTTAGTCCCAGTATTTAAAGTGCTATTTAAAGGTCAGCTTCCAAGGGGTAAGTGCCCATGTCATTTCTGATTTTAAAATGTGAGAATAAGGAAAAGCAGTGTGCTGGCACCTTGCTAATGGGTATACACTTTCCAAATTTTCATTAGCCCTTCTGAAGATTGCCAGTGTTTTGTGGATGATCCATTTGATAGCAGTGAGCCTGAAGATACACAGTATCTGTGCTGCGAATAATAATTTCTACTTTCATTTAAATTACTCCTTTTTCCAGAGCATGATTTCTTTCATGAGCAATATTTTCATGGCTGAGTCTCATTTTCTTTTGCTCTGATAGTTTAGTGGGCAAAACTCTGGCCCAGTCTCCTGCTTGTGGCCCTCTATGGCCTCAAGCCTCAGTCTTGCTACCCAGAAAATAGACAATATCCCCAGTCTCACCTCCACCATGAGAACACTCTAGTGCTTTTTATTTTGCTCCACGATCTCCAGTCTTGAAAGATGTTATCTATTAAATAAATGTCTCTGATGTTATGGTGCTTTTGTTTTCCTACTTTTAATAACCAGATATATTTACTAATTAGAGTTTCTGATTAGCATGGGAGGCAGTAATACTGAGTTGATATCATTCTAGTCAAAGGCAAAGAAATGTGACATTTTATTTCTCCTGTGGGGCTTTATCAAGGGTAAGCAAACAGATGAAGTCTGTTAGGCTTTGGAATATATTAGAGTAGTTCGCAGTGCCTCATTATTACATTCTAGAGGCCCTGGGGTTGAGAACCAGTGCGTTGTTCTTCGTGTTCATTCATTTGTGCAGTATACATTGGTGGAGTGGGCACTGTGCTGGGTGCTGGGGGTGTAGTAGCATCAAATGAGATGGACAAGAATCTGCTCTAGGCAGAGGATGAATGAACAAATAAGGAGAGGCCAGGGAGTGACAAATGCCATAACAACAATAAAACAGGATGATGGCAGGGAGAGTGACAGGGCCACTTTAGATCAGGCAGTTGGAGAAAGCCTCTAAAGGGAGGGGACATTTAAGGTGAGACCAGAATGACAAGAAGGAGCCAGCCATGCCAAGATTACCTTGGGTCACACTGACAGAATGGTCAGAGTAAATCCATATGCATGTAAACGTGACTTCATTCTTAACTGAAACTATTTTTTAAAAAAAATCAGAACAGCCATTAAGTAGACAGCTCACCCCAGGGTGTCAAAGGATTTGCCTTAAAGTGGCTAGTTTACTTTCTTTCTTCTTAAGTAATGTGTGACCTCCTTGGAGGCAGAGACACTGACTTGCTAAAGCAGAGCCTGGCTCAGAGGAGGCCTGCAGTAAATTCAGCCGGTGGATGGATGGATGAATGAAGGAATGAACGATGTTGACTCTCACTCTCCTCAGGCTTTGCAGGACTGTACTGTGGTGGGGTTTTTACCAGGAAATGATGGGGGCTCAAAGGTGGGCAAGAACTCGTAAGAAGGGTCTTCCCAGCCTTGATCCGGCCTGCTGGTCCCTCAAACATTGAAGACCACATGAGAAGAAAAGGTTTAGTCCTTAGTAAAGTGTTTATGCCCTGCTATTTCTCTTGTTAAGGAGGCACGGATGGCAGGATAGCCAAGAAGCCAGTCTAATTGGAAGCATGCATGATTGTTTTTGGGTTGAGGCTACAAAGTGGAGCAGATGCCTCAGGGGAAGCAATGAGATTTCTGGTGCAGCAGCATGGCCCCTGGATGCATTTTTGTAGGTCTCAGTTTGAAGGGTGCGCCTGCTCAGGAACCACACCTGCCTAGGATCTGATCCATGGCTATCCGAGTTGGAGATGGGCAGGACAAGAGGGCATGGCAGGGCACGTAGGGAAAGATAGGCTGAGAAAAGTTACACTCACCTGGGTGGAAAGCTTACCCAGTGGATAAGTTTACACCTCAACTAGTGCAGGGTTGGAGCTGTTGATTTCTTCAGTCACAGATCCACCAGGGAGGATGGTGCTACCCAAGACAACTAAATGGCCAACTGTCCTGGTAATCAGGGCCTTCCACCCATTATGCTGGAGTTTAGGCACTGGACCCGAGGATGCGCAAAAGGCCTGATATCATCAAGAAGGTCCTCAGGCCTTGAAGTGGTGCCAGGAAGAACACAGCACTTCATGTGGTACAAGGAGTAGAATGCAAGCAAGGCAGTGTCTGGAGCCAAGTGAGGGCTGGCTCAGACCACTGTGGCTTGGCTTTGGCCTTGGTTTGTGTCTGGAGCTGATTAAAACACTGCTGCCTCAGCTAGGGTTGGGCTTGAGCTGAGTGAGTGGGCTCAGGTGTGAGGAACAGGAATGAGCGGCCCAGAGGCTGGTGGCTGTTGTAGTTCTCTGTCGGAAGTGGGGATGCCAGATGAGAAACAGGATGCTCGGTTATATTTGAATTTTAGAGAAACAATGAATAATGTTTTTATTATATGTATGTCCCAAATATTACATATGGTATATTTGTAATTAATCTGAAATTCAAATTCAATAGAGCATCCTGTATTATTTGCTGCATTCCTAATTTGAAGGCAAAAGTCAGAAGTTCCCAAAGAGTCCACTGATTTCTAAAGCATTGTCTACCTGTTCTATTCACTGAAGTCAAGGCTGATGGAGCTGCTGTTTCTCTTCCACCTCCCTGAGCACATGTTGCTCTGGGTTTGCAGTTGAGCTGAGGGAAGGAGTCCAAGTGGCCGGGGCCGATGCAGAGGGAAGAGGTATCTTGGCTGGGAGGAGGAAGGATGCCCCGGTGTCTCCCAGGAGGCCAGACTTCCATGGAGAGCAGGCTGTTGCTTTTTGCTATCCCTCTTTGCAAAAGTGTCTGGAGTGAAAATATCCAACTTCTCTGTGTTGTTTGACCTTGAGGATGTCCTCAGGTGACACCTAGAACGTGACCTCTCGGATATTATCCACTCAACTGTACGGCTCAGCATTTCTGTTGGGTGAAGGTTCTCTGCATTATGGAGCAGGGACCTGAGGCTCACAGGGGCACAGGGAGATGGGGGCCTCAGTACTGTATGGGTGCTGAGGACACAGCCCAGCTCTGTGAACTCCTGTTCAGCTTAGAGCCCACAGGCCCTGAGCAGCTTTATGGATGCTTATCTTTCCCTTGATGCTGAGAGAATTTCGAGCAGAAGGACAATTTAGAAGGACTAGAATCCTGTCCCAGTGAGGTAGGCTTTTCTGTTGTGTACTATTGGATAACTCAGCACCTCAGTGAGTGCACCTCCTTGGCAGGTGGCACATTTGTTCTCTCACGAAGGAAATTCTGCTAGCCCAGAGCACATGTGACCAGGGGAAGGGAGAGTTGGAAGCTGAGTGATGTGTTGTTATTTTTGCGTTGAAAATAAGAAGCAGTAGGGGAAATGTCCACTAAGCTATTTCTGAAATGTTTGTCACTTACTGTCACGTTTGAGTACAGGGAAAGATATTCTCTTAGGATAATCAGTATGAACTCTTTATTTCAGTGACTGAACAGTGAAGCTGTGGACATACCGATGATGGGGTGTCACAGTCTCTAAACCCACAAAGAAATGTCAACAAAACAGTGAATGGAGCAGTTGCCTCTGACCCTCTGCTTTCCTTGTATTAGTCAGAATTCTCCAGAAAAGCAGAGGCAGTATATGTGTCCATCTGTCTGTCTGTCTGTCTGTCTCTTATCTATCTATCTATCCATCCATATATCTATGTATATATCATCTGCCTATCTATCTATTTAATTTTAAGGAATTGGCTCATGTGATTGTGGGGGCTGGTGAGTCCAAGGTCTGCAGGGCCGGAAATTCAGGAAAGAGCTTATGTGGCAATCTGGAGTTTGGAATCTACAGGGCAGTCCAAGCAGGACGGACACTCAGGCAGTGTTTCTGTTGCAGTCTTGTTAGTTCCCTCTTTGTTCTTAAGACCTTCAACTGATTGGATGAAACCCACCCACAATATGGAGGGTAACTGGCTTGACTTGTCCATAGCTAAGTGTATAGAGTTGGTCTGAGACCCAGGAGGAAATTTTAAGCACTTTCAGGAGGAAGGGGCTGGGTCACTGGCTTTTCTACAGGATGTTTGCAAGGTCAGGGTTTCCATGTTGATTCCTCCTTCTCCTATTACCATGCCAGATTCTTTCTTGCTTGGAGGAGACCAGTCTTTTTTCTCTTAAGACCTTCAATTGATTGGATGAGGTCCACCCACATTACGGAAAGTCAGTCATCTGCTTAACTCAGACAGAGTACTGATTATAAATGTTAATCACATCTAAAACAAATGCCTTCACAGCAACATCCAGACTAGTGTTTGACCAGCTGGACAATGTAGCCTAGCCCGGTTGACACACAAAATTAACTGTAGTACCTTTGCTCTGTCCCATTCTGACAGCTGGGAAACTCTGCTGTTGACTAAATGAGAAGGGAACCAAGGAAGGGGGTGACCACCTACATTCAGAGCAAAAATTTGGCACTGGGTGGGAGCAGGCCAGGAGCTCAGGAGAGCAAGAGGGTATGCACCTCAGTGGACATATTTACCCAATCCACTGCCCCTGCCCTGGGGAGGTTAGGGTGAGGCTTCTGGTAGAGGCCAGCAAGGCCTGCACAAGTCCGATCAGGTAAGTGACACACCTCCTCCTTGGCCTGTGATGAGAATTCTAAACATGCCCAGCTGGGTGGAGGGTCTCACACACCCCACCTGAGGCAGCCTCTAAAGGTTCCAGCGGTGGGCTGCCGGATGTGAGCCCAAAGGATGCTATATGGCACGAGGCTTTCTACTGAGTTCGTTCCACTGCCTCAGGCCAGCGATGGACTGGCAGGGAAGGTGGATTCTCTGAAGCGTCTTCCCACCTGATTCCTTCACTTTCATCTCTGTGGGAAGGCATTCTCTCTCCTTTTCCCCTTTGCCCTTCTCCTTCATTATAACCTGCCTGTGACTTACAGGCTCTGTCTGGGGTGAGGTCCCACACAGGGCAGGATCCTGTTGGTACTGGGCTGCCCCCAAATCCCACCACCCCTCACCTCCAAAAGGGCTGTACATTCACTTTTTAAAAAGTGACCTTTTTAGTTTAGAATAATTTTAGATTCACAGAAAAGTTGTAAACAGTACGGAGAATTCCTGCCTACCCCTCACCCAGTTCCCTCTAAGGTTATCATCTTACATTATAAGGAACATTTGTCACACTTAGGAAACTAACATGGGTACCACATTACTGTTACCTCAGTTCCAGACTCTTTGGCTTTCGCTAGTTTTTCTGCTCTGGGATCCCGTCCGCGGTGCCACATTGCATTCAGCCTCCTCCACTTCTCTGGCTTTGTCTGTCTGCCACGGGCTCCTTCTCGCCACGCCCCTTTCCACTTCGCCCCGCCCCACTCACCAGTCTCCTGTCTCTGGCCGAGGGGTTGCTGACCAGGAGCCCATGGCAGTGTCCGCTGATCTTTGTTCGGAAGCCTAACTCAGAGCTGTCCTCCTCTTGCATGCTGGAGGAAGGAAGCCACCCTGGCTGCTTGGTAAATATTTTACAACATCTAATGGAATCAAGTTGTCTACTCTGCAGGAAATAGACATTAGTTAAAGAAGGTAACGAGCTGGCTGGGTGCTGACGCGTCAGGTTCAGGGAGAGGCCCTGGAGCTGGAATGATTTCTACTGAAAAGGTTTGAGTGCTGCTGAGCAACCAGGACATCCCAGGAGGGACCGGCTTCTGCCGCTTCTTGGGGTGGGGCCCAGGCTGCCCAAGCACCTAGCCGCCAGGGTTGGGAGTCGGGCTTTTTGCGTCCTCAAGCTTGCTAGGGACCTTCCGGGGTTCCTGCTCAGCTCTGTCCCAGTAATGTCCCCCCCACCCCTTACCTCATTCCCAGATAATTCTCTACTTGGCCTGTTCCTCCTCCAGCTTCTGCCTTTTGGGGGTGTTCATGTGGGGCGGTGGGCCACCACCTGAGCCTGTCATGTCTGTGCCCATCACCATGGCCCCTCACCCATAGGACCTGGCTTTCCTGTCTGGAATGAGGAGTGTGGCACACGCTTTACACGTGGCCAGAGTCAGAGCGAGCAGGACTGCTGCTGCTGGCTGAGTCTGGGATCTCCCCCAGCAAGCCGGCTGCATTTATTTCCTGCTCATGCCCCACCCCAACCTCCCACCCCCGCCTCTTGTTCCCACCTCTACTTATTCGTACCTTGCCCCCCAAGAGTTTCATTTCACAGAAGAGGGAAATAAAAATGTTTATTATTTAAACCAAGGCAGATAAAGGCTGTAGTAAATTGTTTTGATGCCATTTACAAGCTGTGCATTGTAGTAAAGTTTAATGCGAAGTCAGAAGGGAATCAGTGGAGGGGGCCTGAGCGGAATCTCAAATGAAGGGGAAATAGATTTTATAGACCGCAGCTTTGCAGGTTGGTCCCCTCCTGTAAACTCTAAGAGGAGTGCTGCCTGCCATGCTCCTCCACGCTTGGCCCTCTAGTCCCCTCTCCCCCATCTCAGCCTGTGTATCTCCTCCCTCCCCCCTGCACCGTCTCATTGCTATCTGCTGTGTTCTCACTCATCCTCCCTTCTCAACCCCTGCCACACACACATACACCACAGTTCTGGGATGCTCCAGGGCCAGGGGGCTGGAGAGTGAGCTGCCAGTGTGGTTTCACAGTGCCGTGGCCCAGAAGCCACCCCGGCCTGGCTGTCCCCCAGTAACCTTGGAGCCAAGCAGTCGAGCCAGCTCAGCTCTGGCTTGGAGCCTTCAGGAGCCTTTGATTGGACTTTGGAGGTTTCTGAGGAGGCTTGGCATTCCTGTGGCCTCCAGCCAAAGGCCACAGAGCCAGCAGGACCCTACATCTGTAGTCCCTAATAGAAACCAAGAGAAACAGACCAGTAAGGGTTTCCTGCCCTCTGCCCTCCCTCCTCAGACAGCCAGCACACACATCCAGGAGTCCTCCTTGGGTGTGATGAGGTCTGACCCTGCCCCTCTGGGCCCAGAGAAGACTGTTTTATGGCCCCTGTGTCTGCATCATTTTTCTCGGAGAGTTTGGAGCTGGCTCTCAGGTGTTTGGAGGCATCCCACAAGCTCAGCAGCTTTGGATTAAAATATTCTAAATCCACCTATTGTGGACCCTAAGCTGGAGGCCCAAGGGGCTGGTGCTTGGCTGTGAGCCAACACTCCTCAGAGTAGGTTGGACACTGGCACAGAAAGCACACCTGGAGATGAAGGCAGATGGACAAGCCTTGGCTCTTGCAGCACATCTCTGTAGTCTGAGACTTCTCTCTGGTTGCAACTGGTAAGAAGGCTCCATCACAGCTTTGTCCCCTTAGGGCACGAGACGCATCCACAGAGGTGGTTAGTGTGCAGATCCCAGGGCCTGCTTGTGAGGTATGATTCAGTCTGGTGTGTGGCCCTGGAATCTGCATTTGGACAAAGCTCTCTTGGGTGACCCTGCTGTGCAGCCAGATTTGGGAACCCTTGCTCAAGTCCACCGTCTTCCTCTAGGAAAGGTCCCTCAAGGTCACTAGTCCAAGCTCTCATGGATTTGGATATGGAAGGGAGACTGGGGAACACCTTGGGCCTCCCTTTTTTTAGTTGTACAAGGGTAGGAAATGTTACTTCTGGTGCCCATCAGATCTCTGAGTGCAGAGTCCTTGGGAAGAGCCAATTCTGAAGCCACTCAGCACAGTGAGTGGCCACAAATGAGAATCTGAGCCTCTGGGATAGATACCTTGTCTTATAGTAAAATGGGAAGGTAAGGAGAAGCATAGGAGGATGAGGGGCTCCAGGATAGGATGACTCAGGATTTCCCTGGCAGGATAACCTCCTTCCCCAGGGAATGACATTATTCCACAGAAAAGCCTATAAAACAGCCTACACACTGACTTCACATCTGATGTTCCCACTTGCCTTCCCGCCTTGCCTTGCTGATTGGAGGTGGCGGGGGAGGCAAGGCTGTGAGATAGACCTCCTCTGCACCTCTCAGTGTCCTGAGGCCAGCAGCTCAGCCTCCTGCCTCCAGTTAGGCCCTGCTGTTGTGTCCTAGAGAAGGGCCCATCATCGGAAGTGCTGATTGCTGGCATTGTGCACCCCCTGTTCTTCAGGGTTATGCTGGGTGGGTGATCTGTGCTGTGAGATTTAGCCCTGCACCAGGAAGCAGAAGACCTGGATGGAGTTTATTTCCGGCTACACCACTTCCTAGCATTCCAGCTAGGCTTTTTGCTCTTTACTTGCACAAAGGTGTTTTGATTTCTGTCTTGCCTTCCTTATGGAGACATTTCAAAGACCAAATGAGCTGAGAGATGGGAGAAATCTTGAAAATTCCAAACAAGGTCTATGAACTTGAAATGTGTGACATAAAAGAGAGCTAGGCAGTGAGGAATGGCAGGAGCTGCAAACTGGAGGACAAAACTAGACTTGCTTAGAAAAAAATAAACACTGTAGGCTCTGAAGAATTCATATTTAAGGGCCAGGTTTGGCTTGTAGACCAGCAATTAATCTCTACTGTAAAGTGTTGCTCAAAAGCAGGTACCTATCATCAGTTTCCATACCACATCATCAACTGTGATGTAGCAACTTTCCAACCAGTGCCCTACAACGTGTTTTGTGCCTGGATGTTTATAGGTATAGTGAATCTATGAGTATGGGCTTCAGAGTCAGCCTTCTTAGGTTCAAACCTGGTCTCTGGTACATAGGCATGTTATTTCAACTTCCTCTACTCTCATTTTTTTTTCTTTCTGTGTAAAATGTGGATAATAATAGCACCTACCTCATTAGAATCCTATGGGGAATAAATGAGATTATCCGTGAAAAGTGTAGCCCAATGACTGCTCATAACTTAACCTGCTCACTAAGAGCTTAATATTATTGTTGCTGTCTTATTATTCTTTGTTGCACAGAGAATTGGAAGGACTTATGTAGCAATAAAAACACGATGATAATACAGAGTAAGAGAGAGAGATAAAGGGGAGTCAGAACCCAAGAGGAGATAAAGATGACCACAAAGGTCTTATGTGGTTCTTGTTGGGAAGTTTTACATTTTACTTTGAGTTTCCTGATAACCACAAGGGACAGGGAGAAATGGCTGGTTACAAGCCTCTTATTGAAATGGAAGGATCACAGAAGTTCCTCCTGGATTCATGCTTCTATTTTTTTCAAGAAAATAAGTAGAAGAGACTTTTCGTCTTGGTTAGTGGGCTGTTAATGTACCTGGATAACTCAGGTGTATGGGATTTGGAAACTAGTATTTTCTCAGTGGCATGTGTGAGCTCAGCTGGGCACCTCAGTGGTTGGTAGCCCTCAGCCGGCCCCTGGGTTCTGAGACGTAGCGTGGCCCCCTCATGGCTAGAGCTTCAAAGTTCAAGGTTTGGGCCTATTTTCTCATCTTCTTGAATGCACCTGGTCATGGGTGCTGCTCAGGTATTTCAGTAGTTCCATCCTTGCCCGCACCTTGTACCTAACTCTCTACGTGAACAACCTAGTCGTTCTTCTCTTCCCAAAATGCAGAAGGCTCCTGAAATCTGCCTCCCACCTCCTATCTGGAAGCCCTTTCTGAAGGATGTCTAGATGTGATTTCCTGTGAGCATATTGGTTTAAATTCCCAGTGCCTGTGATGGATCTGATGCCCCATACTTCTTACTAGCCAGATGCATGGGGGTTAGAGTATAGTCCGTGTGTACTTCTAGAAGAACCCTTTCTGGTTTGTGCACTGTTAACATGGAGTGTCAAAGTACACGTTTCTACGGGGCAGATACCACGCATCTATTTATCTTGCTCTGATTTGCATCCTAGGCACCATAGGACACTTAATAAATCAATGTCCCCGTGAAGACGGTATTGTCAGTAAGTGATAATAATCGGGAATGCAAAGGAAGACATTATTTGATTTGAATGTGAACCTTTGGTTTTCAGGAACAGCAAGCTCTATGCAATGCGTTTATTTTTGGAGGGCAGCGTGTTGAGTTTGCAAGCACAATGCTATCGCAGGATAAAATGAGGACTGCATTATTTTACTGCTGAGCCCTTCCGAATATTTCTGAGAGCACTGAAGTGTCAGGAAAACAATGTGTGGCTTTAAAAGGCTTACTAATGGAAACATGAAGAAACAATTACATGAAAAAATTGATCTTTAAATGATTAAATGGTCTCGTAATAAGTTGCTAGTTCCTTGCTCTGTTGTTATAGAGGTCAGAACGTGAAGTTGGCAGTTGGGAAACTTGACAGCTTTCACAGAGGGTGGGTCCTTCTGGTGCCTCTTTCCAAGATGCAGGGAGGCACCGTATGGGCTGCTAGGCCCATTCCCTGGCCGTCCCTTACCCTTGCTCACACAACCACCACTGATCGCAGTACTGTGGTATCTATGATTCCAGGGCACCTTGCATAGACGTCTGATATCACCTTGTATTATAATTCTTTGTTTACAGGTTGATTTCTCTGGACTGTGGGGATGGGCCAGTGTGATGTGGTACCTTATTAATCTTTATATTCACAGGACCTACCATGTGTTAGGCCCTCAATACGTATTTGTTGAATGAATTAAGTAATTTTGCAAAAGCACTAAAAAAAAAAAAAAAATCCCCTGACACCTCCTTTCCTGGTAAGGTGGAGGATCCTAGAGAGTTTTTATACCTTTTCTGGAGGCCCACAGCCAGACTGTGGCTTCCATGGGGGCTTGATTCTTTTTTTCTGTCTCCAAGTACAGCATTTTTGGCTGGAGTTGTCGTTTTTTTCCTCCTCTTGTTTGTCTACATTGTTTTTTCTTCTTCACTCATTCATTCATTGACTCATTCCTATGTTATTTATCAAACAGTTTTAATGGGCTAGGTACAAAGCAAAACTGATAAAGAACGCTAATGAGTTTTTATTTTAGCAGGGGAAGATAGCCAATACATAATAAGCATAATCAATAGGGAAAGTATATAGTACATCCCAAGGAAATACACGTGATGTAAAAAAGAAACAGGATTGCATTGAGCGGGGTTAGAGATATTGAGGAGGGAGGAGGTTGTAGCATTTCAAGGGGTGGAAGTGAGAAAGTGAGGTTTGAGCAAAGGCTTGAAGGAAGGGAGTGATTTAGTGTTGCAGATATCTGAGCAAGTGCGTTCCAGACTGAGAAAGAACTACAGCAAAGGCTCCAAGGTGAGATCGTGATTGGAGTGCCTAAAGAAAAACACAGGGCTGGCAGATGGAGTGGAGTGGGCTGCATGAGGATGGGGGAGAAGGAGGAGTCGAGGTGAGGCAGGTAACCAGAACCATATCAAGCAGAGCCTTGTAAGCCATAAAGAGGACTTTGGCTTAGATCCAGGAGAAAGTGGAGAGCTGTTGGAGGGTTCTGAGGAGAGAAATGACCTGATCTGACTTGTTCTGTAAAAAAGGACCATTCTAGCTGTAGTATTGAAAATAGACTTTGGGAGGGCAAAGGGCAGGAACAGTGAGACCTATTAGGAAGCTGTTGAAATAATGGGAGTCAAAGATGATGGTGGCTTGGATTGAGATGATAGGTGGTGAGAAAAGGCAGATGTTGGACATGTTTCAAAGACAGCCACCAGAATTTCTTGATGGATTGGATATAAGGTATACAAAGGAGGGAGGGAGTGAAGAGTACCCCAAGTTTTTCCCTTTGAGTGGATGGGTGGAGTAGCCATCAATAGAGATGGAGAAGGCTGTGGGTGGAACTGGATTTCCCACCATCCAACCACTGGTTCTATCCCTGAGAAAGAAGAGGTGTGGGGAGAATATGGGAGGCTCTCCATCCCTATGAGACTATGGTTACCTGCTTTGTGAGCCCTTAGTCTTTTTTCTTCACCAATTCAATGCCACCCTTTTAATATTCCCTTTAAGATTGATCACCTCCTTCATGACGTTTACCTTGATTAATTTTACCTGGCTGAAGTCTCCCAGTTCATTCCACATTCATACATAGATATGCTTTACTTAACACAATGGATGAGTTTTTGAAAAGAGAGGTGTAAGTCCTCTTTCAAAAAAAATATTAAGGCCTATTTTGTATTCACCAGGGGAGCTAACTATTTAAAGTACCCTATTATTAATGCTTTTGTAAGGTGAAGAATCCTTTTGTTAGATAACTATGGAGCTCTACTAATTTATCAGTTTTGAAAAGAACAGGTTATAGATGTGTAAAACTGAGTGCACACTTATATTATAGGTCTCTGTACATGAGGTACCTGCTGAGCATCTTGTCAGAGGGCCCACTGGGACCGCTGGCTCAGTTTGCTCTCACCTGAGCTCATCCGTTCTCCTTCCTAAACCCGCATCCCCAGTACTTCCTGTTTCACCCAGACTTGAAACTTCAGAGCCATCTCTTGATATCTGTCCTCTTTATTCTCCCCTCTCCTCTCCCCAGCTTGTCACTTTTTCACATCTGTGAATTTTCTTGCATCTCCCGCATTCCTTCCATAGCCCTCTGCCTCTGTTATAGTTCCAGTGTCCCCATTATGGACTTCTGAACACTTCTCCTTGTAATTACTGTATTCATGTTCTCTAATGCATCATTCCACATTCAACTATTTGAGCAAACTGCCCAAAGCAGTTTTCTTATCATGACTCTTCTCTGCTCAAAGATCTATAATCTTCCTATTACCTTGTCTGTAGCTTACAATCTAAACACCTGAGCATGGGTATCCAAAATTCTGCCTGTGATGGACCTGCACTCACTTTTCTGACATTTCCACCACCATTTATCCATTTATCCCCATGCACCATGAAGGGCATCTGTGATGAAATATTTACTACACTCTTGTAGCTCTGAGCATGAGCCATGGGTGTGAGCCTGCACCTTCATCACCCCTAACCCTCAATGCCCCTCAGGCCACCTTATTCTGCTCATATCCTTTCCACTTTTGAGACCAGCTTGAGTGCTCCTTCATCTTTGAAGCCTTCCCTTTCTTCTGGCAGAAATGACCTCTCCTTCCATAGCACTTTATGCAAATCATTTTTATAGCACATCTCTCTCATCTAGTGTGTTGTTATTCTTCCTCTCATATCTTCCTCACCAACCTGTACACGTCTTGCCTGCTGGGTGCTGTCTTCATCCTCACTTTTCTCTTGTGCCTTATGTGTAATGAGTGCATAATAAAAAAATGCTGCATGACTATATGGCTGTCCTTTTTCTTATTAATATTTTAGTGTTGATATGTGCTACATACATTAAATTGTAAGTTTTGTGAAGGCTGGAACTGTCCTTGGCTTTTTTACCTCCATCTCTTACCATACAGTCCCTACAGATGGTGTTTATGGAGCTAAGCTCTGCGTTCTCCATTAACCCTTGTGTTTTAAGGTTGCACGACCCTAATGGTAGAAACACAGCAAATTGGGAATCCATCCCAGGCACTCTGGCCTCTGCTTTGTTTAGTTACTCATTCATTTATTTATATCTCACGTGGTGGGTATGAATTTCAAGCAACCACAGTAAGGTGCAAGAAATGTCGCATTTCTTTCTCTCTCTAAAATTTAACCAGCACCAACCTTCCACCTGCTGAACTGCTGGGAAATCTGATCTGTCTTTTGAGAGCCCCCACTCCTAACCACTCCTTGATAATTGTATAAAAGCCTCAGGCTTCTCAACGGTTCTGAAAGGCTGGGGAAGGACCCTTCTGTATGGGTTTTGTATCAGTCACATCCTTGCCCACGTGGTCTGCCACGTGGTCTGCAGGCAGTGGCTCCTCTGCTTCTGTGTAGAGCTGGGGGCCTAGGCAGGAGGTCCTTTTTAAGATCCTCCCCTAGTCTCAGGGGAGATCTTCAAGAGAAGAGCCCCAGCTTCCACCACTCATGGGACCTCGAGAAATCAGACGGAAATTAACTCTTGTTCCCCTTAGCCTCTTTCACTCTTTCAGTATTTAATATATATATATATATATATATATATATATATATATATATATATATATATCAGAATGATTTTCCTGTCAAACATCTTCATAGTGATTTATGCTAAGCACACACGTCATAAATTTATGACAGTAGAGAAATAGAAATAATTTGGACCAGGGAAAACAACCGAAGTTGTAGTAACTGTAATTGCTATAGTTAAGCTTTGCTTTTGACTCTTAAGTTTTCTGGCAGTCAGAGTGAAAAGGGAGATGTGGTTTCATGACTCTATTATCAGAAAAGGGGAAACAATTGGTTTTTCAAGAGAAGCAAAAATTTTTCTATTACTTGGTTCTAAAATAAATTTTTCATGTGAAGCATTTTGATAAAGGGGATATCAAGTGAAATCTTTTAAGGTATTCATTTGGATCTCTGTTTCTTGAAGCTTGTGCTGCTGGATAACCATTTGTGAGGATAAGTAGGCCAGGGGGTCTGCACCCTGGAGCACTGACACAGACGTTGGTCCCTTCTTTTGCCACCTTTTTCTCCTGCTCCAGTTCTTAAATATGACCAGATAGTATCAACATTACCACTGCATTATAGCCTAAATAAGTAGAGACTGAAATAAACTTCTATTAAAGATCATAACCTAAGTGGCATAAAAGTATGGCCAGTCTGGGCAAGTAGGTCCTGCTTCTGATGTTGCCTTTGCCTGTCGATGGCCTTGGCCGTTTCTTTCTCCTATTGAAACCTCTTTCAGCGCAGGGGGCTGGGACACTGTATTCATCATTGAGTCACCAATGCCGAACATGGTGCTTGGCATTTGATAGGCAAATAAATCATTGTTTATTTTTTTCCTCTATGTCCTATCAGAAACATAATCTTTTAAGTTACCCTTCTGTGTTTCAGGAATAATGTAGAGCTAAATGAGAAAAGAGTTCCTCCAAAGTGAACCCTTCTCCACCTCCTATGTGGCAGGACTAAGGTAATAAGACTGAGGATCCACCCATGAGTAAGGGGACATATGAGAATTAAAAGCAAGTATGAGAATATTGAGAATATCGATAATGAGGTAGAAATATATATACCAAATAGACATTCTACAGTTAAAAAGTGTAATACTAAAATAAACATTCACTAAAAAGCTTAGTGGCTTATCTGGGTTGGCAGAAGAAAGAATTAGCAAACTTCAAAATAGGTCAATCAAGATTATCTAGTCTGAAGAACAAGATGCAAAAAGAATAAAGAAGAATGGACAAAACATTCAATACTTATAGGACAACATAAAGCATACCAACATATGCATAATAGGAATCCCAGAAGGAGAGAAGAGAAAGTGGCAGAAAGAATATTTAAAAAATAATGTCCAAAAATTTCCCAAATTTATGAAAAACATTAATCTATGCATGTATAAAGCTCAGTGAATCTCTAGTAGAATGAACTCAAAGAAATCCTCACTTAGACTGAACATAGTTAAACTCTGGAAACTCAAAGACGAAGAGACAATCTTTAAAGCAGCGAGAAAGAAGAGACTCGTCACAAACAAGAGTTTCTCAATAATATTAACAGCTGACTTCTCACCAGAAACCTTGGAGGCTGAAAGTCAGTGATGTGAAATATTCAGAATGCTCAAAGAGAAAGACTTTCAGTAAAGCATTTTATATTCAGTAAAAACTATCCTTCAGTGAAATCTAAAAAACAAAATAAACAACAGAAACAGACTCATAGATACAGAGAACAAACTGATAGTTGCTAAATGGGAGCGGGGTTGGGGGAACTGGGTGAAAAAAGTGAAGAGATTAGGAAATACAAATGGCAATTACAAAATAGTCACAGGGATGTAAAGTACAGCATAGGAAATATAGACAATAATATCATAACTATGTATGGTGCCTGGTGGGTACTAGACTTATTGGGGGGATCACTTTGTAAGTTATATAAATGTCTAAGCACTATGCTCTATACCTGAAACTAATATGATATTGAATTTCAACTGTAATTGAAAAAAAAAAGTGAAGAAGATATATAAGACATTCTCAGATAAACAAAAACAGAATTTGTTGTGAGAAGAATTTCCCTACAAGAAATACTAAGGAGAATCTTCCAGGTTGAAATGAAAGAACACTAGACCTAACTCAAATGCACACAAAGAAATAAAAAGCAATAGTAAAAGTTATTACTACAGTGTAAATGTATTTTATTTGTTACTCTTTTCATTTCCTATATGATTTAAAAACCAACTATACAAAGCAATGATTATAAAACTGTGTTGATAGGCTTATAATGCATAAAGATGTAATTTGTATGGCAATAATAGCATGAAATGGGGGGAAAGTTTTTATGTACTACTGAAAATAAATTAGAACTAATTTGAACTAGATTGTTGTAAATTAAGATGTTAATTATAATCTCCAGGGAACCCACTAAGAAAATAACTCAAAAAAAAAAAAAAAAGGAAAAAGAAAGAAACAGTAGGGAATAAAAACGGTACACTGAAAAACATCCATTTAACATAAAAGAAGGTGGTAATGGAAAAATAGAGGAACAAAGAGATAAGACATAGAAAACATCACAAAATAGCAGACATAAATTCTACCTTATCACTAATTACACATTATAATTAAATAGACTAAATACTACAATCAAAAGGCAGAGTTTGGCAAAATGGGTTGAAAAAGACTATAATCCAACTATATACTGTCTGCAAGAGACATATTTTAGATTCAGACATATTTTCAAAGACACAAATAGGTTGGAAGTAAAAGTGTGGTTAAAGATATAACATGCAAACAAACAAAAGAAGCTTTATGCATATCAGACATGCTAGACTTTAAAATAAATTTTTAGTAGAGACCAAGAAGAAGATTTTATAGTGATAACAAGGTCAACTTATCAGGAAGACATAACGAATATAAACGTATATTCACCTAACAGCGGAGTTCCAAAATACATAAAGCAATAAATAACAGAATTGAAGGAAAAAATAGGCATTCAACAATGATAGTTGGAGACTTCAATACCCCACTTACAACAATAGATAGAAAAACTCAGCAGATGACCAACAAAAAAACAGACTCACAGATACAGAGAACAAACTGGTGGTTGCCAGATGGGAGAGGGTTGGGGAGATTGGGTGAAAAAGGCACAGGGATTAGGAAGTACAAATGGCAGTTACAAAATAGTTATAGAGTTATAAAGTATAGGATAATTATGGTTATTATAATATGATCAATTTTGACTTAATGGACATCAGTAGAATGCTCTGTTCAACAATAGCAGAATGATATATTCTTCTCAAGTGCACATGGGACATTCTCCAGGATGGGCTATGGATTAGGCTATAAAACAACCTCAATAAATTTGAAAGGATTGAAATCACACAAAGTAGTTTCTCCAACCACAGTGGCGTGAAATAGTAAATCAATTACATAAGGAAATGATTTTTTTTTTTAGAAATTAACAAATTGGTATAAATAAAGCAATATACTCCTAAATAACCAGTGGGTTAAAGAAGAAGTCACAGGGAAACTGGAAAATACTTTGAGGAGCATGAAAGCAAAAACATGACCAAAACTTATAGGATGCTGATAAATCATTGCTGAGAGGGAAATTTATGGCTATACATATTTATTTTTTAAAAAAATAAAGATCTCAAATCAATAACAAACTTTTACCTTAAGAAATTAGAAAAAGCAGATTGAACAGAAGGTGGGAAATTAATAGAGACTAGAGCAGAAATATATCAAATAGAGAATAGAAAAACCATCAAAAGACTTTTAGAAAAGATCAAAAGTCAGTGACTGGAATAGCCACCAGCCACTCAGGGAACTTGCCAGGCAAGGCTGCAAAGGACAGTGGACCGTTTCTCGGAGGGTCCCAGTGCTGGAGTCTGTTTTGAAATGTGGGCTTAGAGGAGTCCTTGAAATTTTCTCCTAGAAGAGTAACAAAATGAAATGTGCTTTAACAGATTATTTGGTGTTAGTGTGCATATTTGGAGGCAGTGTTCAGTGCATTCGAAAGGCTAAAGAATGAAATCAGTAAGGTGAAGCAGTAGGCCACTGCCATAATCCAGCCAGCTAGGGACAGAAGTCGAGCCATGCAGTGGAAGGACAGGTTCAGTATTAAAGGGATCAGGAAGGAAAGAAGACTTTGTAGGATTTAATGACTGTTTGGATCTCTGATCTGAGAAATAGAAAAGCATAAAAATTGACTTTAGTCTTAGATGCATAATTTACTAGCTATTTGATCTTAGTTTTTCTCAGCTCCTAGTTCACTCATCTATGAAATGAAAATAGCAGTGCTTGCCTGGCCTACATTTCAGGATTTTTTGATATGATTTAAATGGGATAATAGGCGTAAAATAGGTGTCAAAGCCATTTGTGAATGCTCGAACTATTGACAAGTATGAAGGTTTGTTTGCTGTTGTCATAATGAGTTCGGTTTCTTATGTGCATTTTCAACAGTGAGAGCATCCAAGTAGAGATGTTGAGCGGACTGCTGGAAAACATAGAAAGGAATTCTGGAGGGAAATTATTGCCAGAAGTAACATTTGGGCACCACCTGCCTGTCTCAGGGAGAGGAGAGGACCAAGGAATTGAGTGGATGGGCAGGGCCTCAGCTGGTAGAGAAATTGAAATGGTTAGGGACAGAGGAAGGCCAGGTTGGGAAGGAACCCAGAACTCAGAACAGGATTTCCCAGAGTTGCAGCCATTCCCCCTGAGATGAGAGGGAGAAGACAGCAGGACAGGGCGTGAGGGCATGTCTATGAACTACACACAGGAGTGTCCTTAGAAAATGAAGGAAACAAAGCAGCTTTATCAGAATTTAGCTGGAGATTCACCAGCAAGAAAGGGTAGGTAACAGGTAGGGAACCCTGTTCTTATTAAACGATTGGCTTTTGAAGAGAGAACTGGGGCAATTTCAGAGTCTTGTGTTGAGATTTCATGGTTCTTTATCTTGAAATAGAAACTCTATTGTACTTTTGCTGTTAGAAGTGTCAGGGTCATAAGAAAGGCCACTAGGACCCCATCTGGTCCCTGCCTCTGGACCAATGGGTTTTGCAAGTAGGAGCCAAGCAGGAGGGGAATGCTCAGCAAGTCAGAGATACCTCAAAACATCAAGAGCTCATTTGCTTTTCAGTGATTCAGCTTGAGCACCTGGTGAAGCAGCCCACCTGCACTAGCAGTGCTCATTTTGGAGACCTGGTTCTTTTACTGCCATCTGTCCCCTTACCTATGTGGCACCAGCCAGATTACACCCAGTCTATTCCCCAGCCCAAGGAAGTTCACTGATCACAGTATGGCACTAACCTTGGGGTAGGGTGTGACTCCAGGTCCCTCCCAACTCAGGGTTGTTTTGGGAGGTGACTGATGCAGTGATCCCCTTAGGGCATGGTTGCTGCCTTTCCTGGCTTCTTCTCCCACAGAGCCCAACTGTTTCTAGCATTAGGCAAAATGCAGCCTGAGGCAGGGCTTCCTGGCTTCTGAGTGTAGGACTCATCTTCTGCTCTTCACAGCAGATCAGTGGGAGGTCGATGTGACCTTAGTGGCTCAGCAGTACTGCTGAGCAGTGCTGCAGAGGGGCTTCCTGGGCAGGAAAGAGAAAGGATCGGGGGTACAAGTGGTGTGGGGAATGTTCCCCACAGCCACCCTGGCAGGAAGATTGCAGAATCAAGTTGCGCACTTGCTTGCAAGGACCCCTGGGATGCTTCTTAATGTGTTTGACCTTGGAAGGCACCAGAAAAGTGGAAGCTGCAGAAGTTGAGCCCAGTTACCCTGAACTGGTGACTTCATCTGTGTCTTGCAGCCCAGAAATGAAAGTTGCCCTTTCTTTGGTTGCTGTTCGGGACTTTCTGGAGCCCTGCACTGTGACCTCCCTGCCACCGCCTCACCTCGACTTTCTCATTCCAAACCCTGGGCTTAGGTGGGGATGAAGGTTCTGAGATGTCAGTGGCTGGGAGGTGTGTTGAGTAGGTGAGTCCCTACCAGTTTTCTAGGGACCATGGGCACAGAGGACTTTCAGAGAAAAATCACTTTCTCACAGGTTAGGGCTTTGGGCTCGAGCCTGATTGGTCACCTACGTCAGGAAGCCTGCCTCATCACTGTGGGCCTCAAGGGCTCCTTTGTACTTATGAGTCTGGTCCCTGGGTATTTCTCCCTGAATCCCACCATGGGTCCAGTGTGGCTGTCACGAAGGACAAAGATAACTCCTTCCAAGTGAAGGAAGGTCTCCAGCAGGTTAGTGTGGCAGCTTCAAGGGCTCCCTAGGAACAGGCAGAGGGAACAGGGCACATAGTCAGCAATGCCAGACACAGAAGCTTCAAACAGGAAGACACTTAATGTAGAGAAACCTGTTACCCCAATACTGTGAGACCCATGTGTGACCCACACACAGGGGTATGGAGGGCAGGGCAGGGGAAGCCTCCTCTTCTCCTTACAATTGAAAATGTATAGCCAAGATCCTGTACCCAAAGCCACACTTTATGGGATTCTAAGGGCAGCTATTTTCAAGACTCAGGGAAGGCATTTAAAGGCTTCTGTTTTCTCCGTATGATCTTGTTTAGGTGGATCTTGATGTTGTCAGTGTGTACCAACAAGCTGTAACTGGGACTGGGTTTCCTTAATTTGATGAGTTGGGGGCAGGGGAGGAAGAGATAAGCAGGAAGCGTAGGAGGAGGTGCAGGTGGCATTGGTAGATGAGAGGCTAATCAAAGAACTTTCAGGGCAGTGCAAAGGTGGACTGGATCAAAAGTATGATTCAATCACTTTAGTGAGTCTGCATATAATTTCCTCATCACCACTTGTGACATTAGTATCGCATCTAATAGTGATTGCTGAAAATGATGGTCCAAAACCAGAGGGTGAAAAATGTGCCCAAGTCATGTGCTTTCTTTTGTAAACATTTCTAGTCACCCACTTGAGGTCAGGTTAGGCAGGGAGCAGTGAGACTTGCTCCATAACCCTGGGGTCACCCGATGGAACTCCTGTGACCATCTAGACATTCACCTGTTAAGTAACCTCACGGCGTCTAGACAGGACTTGATATATAAACAGTTTTGAGAAAGGACTTGTCATCACTTAAAGGTTATGACATTAAATGCCCTGAAAACACAGTGATCTCCATTACAGGGGACTCCATTGTTACATTAGCACTGTACAATTGGAGCTAGCTGGTTTGGAGTGTGTGTGTGTGTGTGTGTGTGTGTGTGTGTGTGTACATGCTTATTCACGATGCTTGAAAATTAGTGGCTTTTTGGCCTGAAAATACAAAGATCCTTCAGCCCCAGTGAATCCAAAATACAGCAATAGGCATCTCAAGAAAGAGTCATTGATGGATCTGTACCTTAAACTGTATCTACATCCAGGCTGTGACAGACACTGACTGTTGGTGCTCAGCACCATCTGTCCTTCTTGACTCTCTCCTGTAATTTAGGGGCTAGAAGTCTGCAAACTACATTTCTCAGACTCCCTTGATATAAAGATGCCACTAATAAGAAACATTTCCCTGAAACTAGGAGAGGAGCAGAAGCCACTGTTTTTCCAGCAGCTCAGTGGGAAGGCTCATGGACTTCATAGATGGTAGCCATGAGGTCTTACCAGTGCTTCTGGTGTCCTCCTGTGAATGGTGACAAAAGTGTCACCTGCTCTGTGCTGTAGGCAGCTGAGACTATTGGTAGCCATCTCATACAGTTCCTTCATTTTCTGATTTCCTGAACACCAGTACTTTTGTTCCCTCAGCCTTTTCGATAATTTTGTAAGCTGCTCAGTTCCTCTACTTTCCTCTGCTAAAAATACTTGGAGTGTTTTCTGATACAAACACTTTGTTTTTTTTTTCCTCTTCTGTCCAACCCTGGTGCCCAGCCCTAGATATATGTGATTTTTAGGAGGTAAGTGGACAGATGCTGCCATGTCAGAAAGTATGTCTTACTCTGGTCATTGAGAATGGCAGCAGTCTTTGTAAATCTTGCTGGCTTCATTCCCGGCCTGTCGGTTAAGTAGTGGAGGTCCCACAGCCTCTTCCTCTTGTGCTATTCTAAAAACGCAAAACGTCAGGCCATTCTATACTAAATTGATTCCTGACATAGTTCTGCAGTAATGAGGACCCTTGAGGATGTCATGGGAGAGTCTGATAGGGAACTTATTCATTTATTTAACTGTAATTTTATGAGCATATCCTATAGTAAGTCCTCACTTAACTTCATCAATAGGTTTTGCAACTTTAAGTGAAATAGCCTATAAGGAAACCAATTTTACCATAGGTTAATTGATATAAATAAGATAAATAAGTTCCTGTGGCATCTTGTCAACTTTATAACCAGATGATGTCATTCAAGGACCTGCTCTCCAGCTGCTCACTGTCTACAGCTGTAGTCCCTAACCTTTTTGGCACCAGAGACCAGTGCTCCTCTGAGAAGCTAATGCCTGGATATCTGTGGTGGAGCTGAGGCCATGATGCTAGTGCTAGGGATTGGCTGCAAATGTAGATGCAGTTTTGCTCATTGGCACACTGCTCACCTATTGCTGTGTGGCCTGGTTCCTAACAAGCCATGGACCAGTACCGGTCCATGGCCTGGAGGTTGAGGACTCCTGGTCTAGAAGACACACATGTAATCACCAAACAAGTTTGTATGTTATGCTCTCATAGAGTGCTCTTATGGAGATGATGTTGTATGGCTGCATGGTGCAGAGAAGGGCTCACTCTTCCTAGAAGGACAGTGGGAGGTATTAGTTGGGATACAGGCTATGATGCTATAACAAAGATACCAAAGATTTTAGTGGTTCAACCAAGGTAGAAGCTTCTTTTCTCTCTAAACAGTCCAAAGGTAGTCCAGGGAGGGTAGTGTTTGCAACACGAAGTCATGTGGAGACCCCAGCTCTGTCTTGTTTCTCATGCCTTAAGAGTGTTGTCCTTATCCACGTGGCTAAGACTGGCCATCCACATAACATCTATGCCCCAATTCAGGGGGAAGGGGAAAGAGAGGAGTGGGGACAGTTTCCTTTTTAAAGGTTGTGACCTGTGTGTTGTACATATAACTTCCACTTACCTTCCATTCATTATCTGGTTTTATCTGGCTGCAAGACAGGCTGGGAGATATGGTCACTAGCAGGGTGGTTGTGCCTACCTAAAACTCAGGGAGGGGTTCCGTTCCCAAACAGGTGAAAGGGGAAAGGATTCAAGGAGATGGAGATCAGCCTTTACCCAGATGGCTTCCCCAGGAAGGGATGCAGCACCTGCTGGTGCTGTGTGAGATTGGCTCTGTGCAGGGCTATTTCATTAGATGCTGATGATGGTGAAGACCGGAAGTTCAGACATGATGGTGTGGAGGCAGTGGGAGTGATGGTGGGGGCAGAGGTGGTACAGGGGCATCAGTGACAGTGAATGTGCAGGTGGAAGGGTAGAATGTCTGTGAATAGGCAGGCTAGCTATTTCTGAGTTTGGTTCTTTGTGTAAGAGTCACAGAGCCTGTCTAACCTTTTATTTTACAAGTGACAAACCAGATGGAGAGAGCTGAAGTGACATGCTCAAGGTCACACTGCTAGTGAGTTGCTGAAGAGAAACTCAACCCTACGCCTTCACTATTCTGAGCCAATACTTCAACTTCTACACACTTGAGGATTTTTTAGGGGTGGGGCAGCTTGATAAAGGGGAGCCCAGAGAGCACTTGGAGACCTGAGGGTAGTAAAAGCATTGGAGAATTCTTAATAAATGCCCTCATTTCTGGCCCTCAGGCTTCATTCTGGAAAGCAGCATTTTTGGTTTTACTTTTGGTTTTTTAATATGGCCAATCCCTCACTGTAAGTTCCTCTCAGTGACTGCTACTTAGCACGTGAGCCGTCTTTCCCTTCTCCACACCTTCCCTTCCCTGCTAGATATAGTGGCAGTGAAATACCACCTCGGCCAACTTGGAGAATTTGTCATTTTTACATCTCCACATTCTAGTGTCTTCTGCTCCTGGTGACAAATAAATCCCTGTGCTGATGGCTGGCCCTGGCCATTCATTAAGCAAATAAAGCCCCAGCGTGCTAGTGGGAGACTCGTAAATAATTCCTGCTGTTTTATCCCCGTCACCTGCTGCCTCCTAAGCTTTGCATATTTATAATGCAGGAGCAGTATTTCTGACACAGACTCTTATGTGTGGGAGGCTGGGGAGAAGGACAGACAGAGGTGGCCTGTTAATTGGTCCTGACTGTGGTCAGTAGCCCTGAAGCCCTGAATGTGGGCGTCATCATCCAGCAGTGAATCAGGGGCTCTCTGGTGTTCAGCCTGGAGATGGCCTTGGTGGGCCAAGAGTTCTGATCTGGCTCCAAGTTGAAGGAAGGAGGAGGAGGGCAACCTGGGGTGAGTGGCAGCTTTAGCCTGTTCTGTCCTGGGGGAAGAGGACAACTATCTTGGAGGGAGGTGGCTATGGTATGCTGGAGCCCTTGGCAAAATTAAGTGCTGGCCAATAAAGGACATACTTTAAGGACATACAGCAAAGGACATGGTTAATACTTTGCCCCCTGCCTCCAGAGAAGCCAGACACCCTCACACCTGTCTCCCTGGGCAGTCTCATGTATGTGGGAGTCAGACTTCTGGCACTGGGGAGCAGGAGGAAGATCAGAAAGAGTTTAAGCTGGTAGCAACAAGAATGACATGAATCATTAACAGAAACATGAAACACTGAAGACGGGGTTTGTGTTTATAGGTGTATTTGTATGCATTATGTGCCTTGCTACACATGCTTCTAACAAGTGGACTCAGCAAACCTCGTGTACCTGAGGAAGATGCTACTGTTTCAGCCTCCTGCACCCAGCACACACATGCACAAGTGCACACACACACACACACACACACACACACACACACACACCAGGGACCCCTTAGCACATCATATCCCCCAGGCAAGAGTCATTGCCTGAAGCCTTCCAGAGGCCAAAACTGTTGTTTATAGAGGTATACAGTCTTCCACGGGTACGTGATAGTGGATGCGAATTTCATTTAGATTCCTATTTAGCTAGATAGACTGGGCACATGAAATATTGGTGAAAACAAAAGCACAGATAATGAGCAACCAACATTACATACCAGTCCCGAAAGGAATACTTGGGACATAGAATCATTGCCCCACTGGTATCCACGTGCCAGGTTTCTTCCTAAAGTTGCCAAGGTTGGCTGATCTCACATGACCCACATTGTCTGGGACCTGTGTGCACTGTGCCAGGACCATGGAGGCTGAAGGTTCAGTCTTGGACTGGGCCCCATGACTTCTCAGAGGAAGCAAATGCAGAGAGCAGAGCATGTCTTTAAGCCCCAGTGAGAGCGTGTGGACAACCCAGTTCCTCACCATGCCTGGGTAAGCGTCAGGTGGACCAGAGTGTATTTAAAATACACGTTATGCTACATCAGTGAATTGTATTTTTTAAAAGCATGAGACAGAATGAGAAAGCATTACAAGCTAAAGAGGAACGTTCCATTCATAAGACATTAGTCCCTGTTGTGTTTATAGGCGTATTCGCTATGTGGGTGTGCTGGTTGTATTAGGAAATGTTTTTCTTACCTTGGGTTGCACTCAAATAAGTGGGCGACAATGAGAAAGACTGGAGAGGAAGGGGCTCTGGACCCGGAGTTAAAGGTCCGGTGTATGATTCCCAGCCATGCCCCTTAAATCTTTGAGCACATGTTCACCTACCCCAACTCAGGCCAGACCCCTTTTCTTGTATGTGAGCATGACAGAAATGACCCACCATGATGGCATGGTAGAAATGTTAGAGCTGGAAGACTCCTTGGAGATTAACCAGGTCTGCAGGGAATCTCAAGGCCTGAAATTGAGAAAGGCTGGTCACGTGGCACATTAATGGCAGAGGCAGGCCTGGAACCATTGTGATTCTTGGGGCAGCCCCCCTTCTAATAAGTAATATGTGTTAGAGCCTCAGGAATATTTTTAGAAGCAAATGGCTCCATGTAGCTGCTAGAATGACCCAGCGTCGTCCCATTCCAGGCCTCATTCATCTCCGAGCCAGGACAGGGCAGACACTTAAACTATCCCAGGCCGCATTCCAGCGTCTGTCTGGGGAAAGAAGACAAGATACTCTGCATCCAATTAAAAGCAACAGGAGTGTGTAAGGGAGACAGAAAGTAATTCTCTTTCTTGGAAGTCAGCCAGGACATCCTCTTGCCAAGATTAAGAAGGATAACAACAGCCATAATAGTGGGAAGAAAAAAGCTTCTACAAGGCCTCAGGGACTTGGCAAAGTAATAAGAGGAGAAGGGAAAATCAAGATGGACACTCTGACCTTTGCAAACCTTCTGCAGAAAAGCCAATGGCCCAGCCCCTTTCTGGAGAAAAATGGCCTCCTGAAAATGCCAGACATTCTCCTGAGTCTCTGGCCAGTTCTGCACACTTGGCACATCTGACACAAGCTCATGCTATGTGTCAGCTGGGAGGGGCTATGGAGCCAGTAGCTTGGTCAACACTTAGGCCAAATATTGCTGTGATGGTACTTTAAACATGTGATAAACATTTAAATCAGTAGACTTTGAGCCAGGCAGATTACCCTTCATAATGTCGGTGGGCCCATCCCATCAGTTGAAGGCCTTCGGAGCAAAGAGTGAAGTTTCCTGAAGAAGAGAAATTTTTCTCAGGACTGCATCATTAACCCTCACTAGAGCCAGTTCCTTAAAATGAACGATGCTCGTGCTCTCTCCTGTTGGTTCTTTTTCTCTGGAGAACCCTGATGACTACACTGGGCATCTCATCTCCACTTTGCTTCCATGATGCAGGTACTTTCAACCTCATCCCCAGCCAGGTGAGAGCTCTGTGGACTGACTGCACCTCTGGTCTCGTCTTTCTTTCTCCAACCATGTCCACTTGGCCAATAAGCCTGAGTGTTTTCTCACTATTGTAGTACTTTACTCCAGGCAAATTTTAATTTTTTACCATTCCTTCAAATATGCCTTGTTTTTCTTTTCCTCCAGGTATTGTTTCTCCCTGACCCTTAGATGTCATAGGACTTTTTCTTCAGTATCTCAACCTGCTGAAATTGTATCTGTTTTTCAAAGCTCATCTCAAATGTACCCCACCACCAAGTAGCATTCCCACAAGACTCTTCCTGCAAGTGGTCCCTCTTGACCATTTGTGTCCTTTATTTGGACTCTCCAGAGCACTTACAGTAAATACAGACTTCTTCACTAAGCGGCCTGAGTGCACATAAGGGCAATAGCATAGTAGGGACACCCATAGGTGGGGAGAGAAGGAATTGAGCTTCCATGAGCTTACTCAGACTTTTAGTATTAGGAAAGCTTCTGTTCATTTCAGTATACTTGTAAATATTGTGCTTTAATGTGGCATATTGTTTTTAGTTGGAATTATTTATGGTAGGAGGCACCGTAGTTTTTTCTGTGCTTAGATCCCAGAGATCCCTGAAGATCCTCACCTGGCCCTCCTCACCCTCTTCTTCCCTAAGGAAGCTATAGCACCTTGAACAGGCATTGTACCACATGGTCTTGGGACCCCTGCAGCACCTTCTTATCTCTTAAATACACATTTGCTAAGTGTGAAGATACTGTTTTGTAGAAGGGTGACCTGGTTACATGAGGCCCTGTGGGGGATGGTAATCTGACTTTGAGAAAGGGAGGGTATTGATAAAAAGTGGCCTTATTCTAGAATTGTAACAAGAGAAAGGGACTGCAGGGCTGGCTGGGGTCAAGATCCATAGTACTCAGCCAAGGAGAGGCTGACCCCAAGCCAGGTATTATGATGGGCCTAACATCCCACCATCCCCCACAGAGGAACTACATGGCCATATTTCAGGTATAGTAGCATGTATAATTTTGAAAAATGGCAGCCTTTGATTAGACTATCAAGTAAGTGTCAAAGAACAGCTTTCTCTTCTTCCCTCCCATATCTGAGCCACGCTTTCCATCCATCCACATATTTGCAAAACACATGCAGGGTCTCTGAAATATCCTAGTCCATTAAGAGTGGGATGCAAAGATATATTTCAGAGCCACAGAGGAAGAGAGTCTGTCTTCTATCTACTTAACAATGCATCTGCCTCCGAGGCCTTTACTGCACACACAGCTTATTTCATTTTCACTAATTATGACACCAACCCTATAAAGCTGATATTACATCTCCATCTTACAGATGAGGAAAACTGATCTCTGGAGACGTGAAACTTATCCAGTGTTACGCAGCTGGGACAAGACAGAGCACACATTTAATCTCAAGTCTCCTGACGTCCAGGCTTCAGCTCCAAACTCTTTCTCCTACACCAGGGTCGGCAAACTTCTTCTCTAGCAGGCCAGGTAGAAAACATTTTAGGCTCTGCCACCCTGTGGTCTTCTCAGGTCTGCTGTCACAGTGAGAAAGGAGCCACAGTGTGTATATGAGTGGGTGTGGCTGTGTTTCCATAACATCATTTGTCAGAGCAGGCGACTAGCTGGATTTGGCCCACAGGGTGAGAGACAGGACTGCAGACATCCTTCAAAGCCACCTCTTGCCTGGATAGCCTTTAGTGACCACAGCTTTGCATGGCCAATGTAATGCCCCTTTCTCACCTGCAAACTGGCCCATTTTTGCAGTGCCCACTGGCCTTTTCCAACTTGTACGGGAATGTCTCTTGGCTCCAGGATGGGCATTTATGCTCCTGCCTTCCCTCCAGGCCCATCGGCAGGTGATTAAGAGCCCAGCTATACATTTCTGACAGCAGTGGCTGGCAGAAGGGACCGCATGGCTGAGATAAGCGAGTGTGTGCTGGGGATGGGGACTGGCCACGTGGGACATGGGCTTAATTCCTGGAGAGGAGTAATAAGCATGTAATTGGCTTTTCAGAAATGTGCAAGCTGCTGGCAAGCCTGTTTTCCCCGCACACCACGCTCTTCAGAGCGATTGAACCTGGCTCACCCAAAGTGAGGGTGAGCCAGATGAATTCTGGATCAGCAGGTGGGAGCCGCCTTGTCCCAAATGATCACTATAAGCTGTGTGATGTTTGGGAGCCAGGAGGCAGATTAGGACAGACAGAGGTAGATTGTTCTCACCAGCAGTACACTTTCCCACCCCGAGGGGGCCAGAGAGATGGGCCTGGGAGGGCCAGTCCTAGACCCAGCAGGAGTAGAGAATTAAGTAGCTTCCTCAGGGTGCCAGGAGCCTTGTGCCTGGAGACCATCCCTATGTGATCCTGAGGCTGCTTTGAACTCCAGGCCTACCTCCAGAGAGGGCGCTTTGACCATTTTTGAAGGGAGAGATCAGGGTCTGCTAGAGGTCCCCTATTTCTTTCTAAGACTCTCTGTTCTCTGCAGTGTCACTGACCTACATGGAATTATTAACAACTATAGCCATGATTTTGATAGAACAGTTATAGGAAAACCAGCTTTCACTTTAGGTTCATTTTAGGTTCAATCCCCTTTTAATGAACACAATTAAAATGTATTGGAGTCTATTTTCACATCCTGGATAATTATCCAATGCTGCTCTGCAGTAAAACATAGCTATCTAACAAATCTTTGATCATTTAGGACTTGTCTGTTCAGCAGAGATGCTGTTCACAGGGGAGATCCCTTGTCCCTACTCTGGTACAATTCTGTACTTAAATTCAGGTACAATAATTATCTCGTAAATTTGTAGAGGCCTCTTTGGTTGTCAAGGCAGTTTTATGTGCATCTTTTTACTTAATTTCCACGATGACCCTGTGACCTGTACAGGCCAGGTATTATGATTCTCATTTTACAGAGAAGCGAATGAAGGCTTCAAACTTGGTCTTTGGGGGTCACACAGGGAGTAAGTGCGGAGATGGAACCAGACCCCAGTACTCTTTCCTGTGCTCCGAGCTGCCATTCTCACAACGGTCTCAGCTCCAGGCCGAATTTGGGTGCCAGCCTCTGGAATGGGGACAGTAGATACTTAACCTCTGTGAGAAACCTTTGCAGCCCCTGGGACAGCCCTGTCATAACCCTCATGACTTTCATTGTCCAGTGCAGACTCCTGATGCAGGACTGGGCTGTGTGGTCATGTGGGGTGGCACAGATGGAGTCTCTGTGAATGGTCATTCAATGAGTGAATTAATGAGTGACCCTGGGACCTTCACAAATAAATGACAGCATGATGATGAGTTGGGTATCAGACACTAAGCTCTGTCATTCCAGAAGGAGGGGTTCTTACCAATGAAAATTAAAGCAAAACCCACTCAAAATAAGCTCTGATGTCAACAAACTCTCAAACCAAGTCCGATTCCAAATTAAGACAACATTGGTGTTGACACAGAATTAGAGCTGAAGGGCCAAGAGGAGGGATGACAGCTTCCGCCCTTTCTGAGAGGGTTTGGGCCCTTCGGCTTTCACATCTCCCTCCTTGGCACAGTGAGTGAGTAGTGGCAGCCTCACTGTCTTCTTCCAGCCTATAACCTTGGGGGCATGACTTAATTTGTCCTACCTCATGGAGTTGTTCTGAAAATTACATGAGATGATGCCCGATAAAGCATGATCTGTAGTACTGCAGATGCTGACTCATGTGCACCAGCCCCCATCATGCTGTCATTCTCTCATTTTATGACCCATCCTGAGAACTGTGTGCCCCGTGAGGCTTGGGCTGGCATGAGGCAGCCATTGAGCCTACAGGCTTCAGGGAAAGGCTATGAGGTCAGAAGGGCTGAGTAAAGCTGTGCATTTTATTGTCACCATTCTAGACCGCATGCTCTCACATCCCAAAGAACCTGCACAAATTTCCTTACTATTTACTCTGTCCATCCCCAGAAGCCCCCACTTTTGCAGATGTCTTTTGCCTCAAACAGGCTATTAAAAAAAAAAAAAGTCTACCCCTCTAGTTTCTTTAGCAAGAATGAACTATATGTGATAGTTATTCCTCTTGGGTCCTTCAAAGCTGACACTCCCTCATGCCTAAGACAGGTGGCGTCCTCCCCCACTGACAGGAGCTGGCCTAGAGGCCTCGCTGCCCTGCCTGAGTTAAATCTCGAGCTTCTGGTCTCCCTGTCTTGCTGCTTGCTTTCCAAGCCTTTCTTCCTTCACACATCTCCAGGCTCCCTTTCTTCTTAGGAAAATTGCATCTCCTGGGGCTGGGAAGCCGCTGACTGGTTGGCCCTGACCTTACTTAGTCAGAAAATGAGTAGATTGCAGCCCCCAAGGCCGAAGGCCTGCAGGAGGGTAATTTTACCCTTGTCGCTGTGACTACAGATGCCCTTATTACTCACAGAGATGTCTCACCCTTGTTTAACAACATATTAAACCATTAGTCTCCATGCCAGTGGGTTCACTTAGTTCACAGTGGCAAAAGCTGATCATTAAATCCCCTTTTTCCTGGCTTAATCTCTTTTAAATTGGTTGCCTTTTAATTCCATCAAGTGCCCTCTTTCTCAACCATTTCATTGTGCCTGGTGCAGCATTGTGCTTGGTGCAGCAGAAATTGGCATAATCCTAGCTCAGAGGGAGCTGGCTTTCTGGGTCATTCCTGGGTGGTGTCTATGGGCAACGAGGTCACAGGGGCAGGGGCTAAACAGGGTCCCCACCCTGTGGAGCAGGCCCTTCCAGGCACCAAGAAAGGGTTATTGGTTTTACTTCCTTCTCACTCACCTTTGAATCAATACCTGTGGCAGAAGATTCCAGTCTTTAAGCCCTTTGCTTCATCAGTCTGTCCAGGAACCTGGGTCCCCTGTAGGTAAAAAGTAAAATCTTGTGTTTTCTCAGCAGGAAATTGAAATATTTATCAAAATGGATAGTGTATTATGTGTATTACTTCTAGTAAATTTAAATGTCTTTAGGGTTGTAATAGAGTTAGGAGAATTCATAATGCTAGGGCCCGTCGGCAATGTTCGTGGTGGGCAGCGGACAGGGAAATGGGAGGTGGATGCTAGGGGTTCAGTGTCACTCCTGGCAGGTCTTCCTGGTTGAAGGAGGATGATTGCCAGCTTGCAAGGTGCTGGGGTTAGGTCATCCCTGCTGAGGGCCATGGGGATGGAGAGAGATTAGAGTCTCTATGAAACTGTAGAGACAATATTGATACATGAAACAGAAATGGCCTTAGCAGAATGACCATGGGGCCAGATAGACTGGGATTTAAATCAGAAGTCGCTACAGCTAGCTTTGAGGCCTGTGCTCATCCATGCAACAGTCATTGTGTATTCACATTGCAGAGTTGCTAGGAGGAGTCAGTGAATAATGTGTATAATGCACCTAGCACAGAGCCCAGCATGTTGTAATGATGATGATGTCCTGTCCCCTCAGGCCATCATCTTCATGCCGGTGCCTCCGCAATGCTCTAGTAGGCTGGTGGCTTCTGGGCAGCACAGTGTGCTTTTGGACCAGTGGATCTGCAGTCTTGTACCCATTGCTCTACCCCCTTTGATGAGTCCTTTGGTATAAGCTAGTGCTATAGGGAGTCTCCAGCTGATGGGTCAGATTTTCTGTGGTAGTAGTTGAGGCTCTATGGTGAGGAAGTGCGAGCACATACTTGGAATATGTTCACCTGGGCAGGACGAAGCACTGCCCTTTCCCTTATGGAAGGGTCCAGTGTGATCCACTTGCATCCAATGGCTGACATTGTTTCATTTCATTTTGAGTAGTTCTGGCTATATCATTGCTGATATTCCATCATTGAGTTCAAGACTCTTCTTTTAGTTGATATTAATCCAGGGTTAGGTTTTGTGTGTGTGTGTGGGTGTGTGTGTGTGTGTGTGTGTGTGTGTGTGTGTGTGTGTGTGTGTGTGAATGTACTGCCTCTCCCAGGGTCCAGCAGCATGTTCTGATGTAGAATTCTCTGCCTCAGTTGGCATATGTAACCTTGCTACATAACCCTAAACTACAAACCCACTATTAACTTAAACTACAGGCTAAAACTTTGCCTTTGTCTTTTCTGGGGTCCACATCAGCTGTCCCCTTAGTCTCTTCCAGTCTGTGACAGTTTCTCTTTCATGACACTTTGAAGAGAACGAGTCAGTTATTTTGTAGACTGTCTCTCAATTGCATTTGATGTTTGCTCCTGATCAGACTGAGGTTATGCACTTTTCGCAAGAATGTCATAGAAGTGATGTTGAATCCTTCAGCGCATTGTTTCAGAGGATATGTGATATCAATATGTCTTATTACTGTGGTGTGAACCATGAGCACTTGGCTAAGGTGGTGCCTTCCAGGTTTCTCCATTATAAAGTTATCATGTTTTTCGTTTTGGAAATAATAAAAAATATTGGAGGAATGTACTTTGAGACTCTGCAGATATCCTGTTTCTTCTCAAATTTTAGACGGCTGATTTTATAATGAGTGGATGTGGTTTCTATGCTTTTTTTTTGTGGACCCTTTTTATAAGGCAGAGCTGACTTCTGTCAGCAGTTCTCCTGTCAGGAGTGGGATTTGGGGTGCCCAGCACAGGTCGGAGGCAGCAAACTCTCAGCTCTCGCTGGCAGGGAGCAAGCTGACAGGTGTGTGGTTGGTCCTGTCATAGACTGAAGAGCTTTAGGGCTTCTTCCCTGCTGCCTTTTCTCATTCCTTTCCCTGCTAATTTATACTTCAACAGCCTGTTTCCTTTACCTTTCTTCCTCTTTCCTTTGGTTTGCTAGTGGAATTAATTGTGGCCATAAAGGCTTCATGTTGGGGATGCAGCCAGCTCAGAACTCTGCCCTCTGTGGTAGACTCAGAGAACCCCCACTCTCGTATTTCATTCTCGGGTAAATAGACACAGAGAGGTTAAGAGGAATGAGTGGGTGCCAGAGCCGGGTACAGAACTCAGCTTCCTGACCTCTGTGTGCTTCGTTCCCCATCATGCTCAGTTGCTCCATGCTGGTCCTACAGCGGTCCTCCGAGGCTGTCGGGAGAAGATACCCATTGGCAAGCAGGTTGGAGCTGTACCTGTCATCCTGCTTCTCACATGAGGGGAAGCCTTGCTTCCTATTCAGTGTTCAGCTTCCATACTCTAGTCCAGAGGAAAGGGGGCTGCTCTCTGCCTGGTTGGAAAGTGGGGACCCCACAGTTCTCTGCAGGGAAGGCTTCTTCCTGCTCAGACTTGGGGCACTGGGACAGGGACGCTGTGAGAGCCCAGTCGTCCACGTCCTATCCAGAGCCAGAACAGCGGTAGCTCCTCTTGCCTTTCTTTGGGGGGAAGTGGGAATGGGTGCTCACTTTCATTCTCATTTTCATCCTCATCTTTGGTTCCTGTCGCCTCTTAGCAAACAGTTACTGTGTGCAAGTCACAGAGTGATATTTTTATTTAACCTTTAAACCCTGTGGAATAGACATGATTCTCTCTATTTTACAGGTGAGGGAACTGAGGCTCAAATCGGTCAAGTAGCTTATACCAAATCTCACAGATAGTAAGTTTTCTTACCATTTCCATAGCTGTTAATTTTGAGTCCATAATTAAATAGATTCAGTGATCTACTGGTTCTTACACTCCATTTCCAGGCTTTTCATTTTGAGCCATCTCTTCATTGGCTACGTTTCCTAGTAGATTCTTCAAAATGGGCTCATAGGTGCTGTAATCCCTGAGTTCTCCCCTGATGAGAATGTGTCTCTTTTCACCCGCTTTTCACCCGCGAACAACAGCTCAGCAGGTGAAGATGCTCTGGATGGCACTCAGAGTGAGCCTCTGGGTATTTCCTAATTGTCACCTGACAATGAATGTTGCTATGGGGAAGTTTGAGGTCAGCCAACGTTTTCTCCTTTGTAGATGGATTATTAGTTCTGCTTGGATGTTAGCTGATTTCTATCTTGATTTTCCAAATTCAATACCTAAACCAAGAGATGTCTTCAGGTCAATTGTTCTGTATTCGTTTTTCATGGAACAGCAGCATGCCCTTTTGTTGTGCAGATTTAGTTCTTTATTCATTTCAGCTTTTTTTTTTTTTTGAGTGCCTTTTTGTGTGTTCCACCTGTGTCTCTGCCTCAGGTTCACCAGTTTTCTGATGTGGGGTCACCTTTGCTGTTTCTACATATTTTCTCTCTCCTCCAGTTGCTTTAATAACTTAAGCCTTTCTCCTCTGCAGTCACAGTGACTGAGTGAGGCCCCACTGCTATGGGTGACAGACCAGGCCTGGAACGCTTTAGGTGGTGTCATTAATTAGGTTTTCTCTTGTGTCCTCTCTGCATCTTAGAGTCTCTACATTTATTTACTGGTTCTACAAAAGTATTTTGTGGTTTTCGATTTTATAATCCTATATTTTATTTCTTTGCTTTATCATCTCATCTTTTAGCTCTTATTTTGTTAGATTCTTAAGTTGTTCTGTAACACAAAGCCTGTCTGGGTAACTTCCTTCTGTTCCTTAGTTTACATTTTCTTCTACACTGAGGTTTTAGTTTTATCTGTGTGTGGAGTGGTATTTTTAATTACTTTATGCTCTGCTCCATTTCTTGACTGGCTCCACCCCCCTTCCCCGTGACAAGTTTGCATCATTACCAGGCAGTTTGTTTCCATCTCACCTCACCTACTGACCCTGATTTAGGGCAAGCCAACTCTTGACACCTCCCCCTGCATGTCTGAGCCTGTTGTTTCCTCCACAAGGCACAGCTTGAGGGCTGAGAGTCATGTTGTGTCTACTTTTCTGCAGCCGGAGAGGGTTGGCTGTGATGAGGATGGAAAAAGAGAGCTGGCCTGAGGCTGTGAGTGATCTTCCTTAGGACACCCAGCTTCTCACATGCCCAAGTTAGAGAGAAAACCCATGCTCCTACCTCTAAGGCATACGCAGTTTAGAGAAGAGGCCCAGACAAACAGGTAATTGTTGTAAGTGCCATGATAGAAAAGCAAGGGACACTTTTGGATTGCAGGGATCAGATTTTCTCCACTTACTTCCAGTACCATTGGTGGCAGTTTAATGTAAGGATACCAGTGTTTGGGGACCAGGATTGAGGTAGATGAGGCTAGAAGTCCAGTGAAGAACTCATAGGCCACAGTAAAGAACTTGGCCTTTCTTCTGTTGATGGGATCCAACTGTACTTTAGAAAAATCACTCTAGCAGCAGTGTGAAAAATTAAATACAGATCTAAAGACTTAAATCCCTGGAGCATAGCTTTTGGCCAGCTCTGCAAATGGGCCAAAGAAATATCTTTTGTAATTAAAGCTGAGACACCAAGGAACAGAGGGTTTCCTGAAATAGTCTGACACCCCACCCTTATTTATCCCTGCCCCCTTTCAAACATGCTCAGCTTCTGGGTAGCAGCCGAAGAACACCCAGCCTTTCCTCCCAGTGCTATTCCCTCCTGGACCTCTGGAGATGTTTTCAAGGGCCACCTAGGTGGCAGCTAGGGCCAGGGACTTTACATCTGGTTAATAAATCTTAAGGTAGTTGTCTTTTTTCAGTACAGCAGAGAGCAAGAACTGATTATGGGGACTCTCTGCACAGCAAGCCTCATTACTGTGCTTAGAATGGGATGGGCAGAGGCTGGCAGAGCTGGGGAACTGGCTTCAGCCCTTTAAAGAGTAGCTGGATGGGGAGGAAGGACATTATTGATTTCCTCCATGCCAGACAGGTCTGCCTGTATGAACTAACCTTTTCAGGGAGGTACCCACTCTTCAATACTGAACTTGACAGCTTGATGCCTCCTGGGGCTCCAGAGTGTCCCTAGGTCCTTGATACAATAAGTGGAAATTTGCATCTATTTCTGCAAGGACATTTCTCTGGGGAAAAAATGTTATGGCTTCCATCATATTGAAAAGGAGGCCATGTCATCTCAAAATAGTTAAGAATGCCTGCTCTATCAAACTCTTACATTTGACAGGTGAAGAAACTAACTAGAGACCTAGAAAGCAGAAGTGATTTACCCAAATATTCAAGGTGGTGACAGAGGCAGATCTAAAAGCCAGATCTCCTGGCTGCTTCCAAAACTCTTCACTATATCACTAGTGAGATTATGGACACACAGCATTGTCTTCACTTTACTAATATATAAACTTATAGCTACTATTTATTGAGTGCTTAGTGTGTGCACGGCACAGTGCTCAGTGCGTTATTCATATTAGTCCATTAGTTCATAAAACGGTATCATGATTTTACAGCGTAGGCAGCTGTGGCACTTTCAGTTGAGAAGGGGAGATGAAATCACTTGCCCAAGGTTGCAGAGACGGTAACTGGAGGAGAGAGGTCTCTTTTGAGTATCTACTCTCCCCCATCTCTCCCTCCCTCTTCTCTTGGACTCCTATCTCAGTCTGGTCCATCCCCACAGGCCCATGTCAAATCTTGCCTTCTCCTGAAGTGTTCTCTGACAGGCTCAGGCCTTGCTGGTTTTATTGTCTCCGTGTAGACAGGGCCCTTGCAAGTTCTTCATCAGCAGATGGTCCTGGTTCCATTCCTAGTCCTGCTGCTTCCTGGATGGCTGCCTTTCTCCTCCCCTATGTCATATTCAAGTTCTAGGGCTTTTAAAGAGGACTAAATGAGATCATTAATGTCCACCGAGTCATTTATTCAACAAATATTTGAGATTATCATGTGCCAGAAACCGTGTGAATGGTACTAGTGGAGAGTGAAACAGACACAGTTCTTGCCCTTGAGAAGGTTGTGGCCTAGTCAGAGAGGAAGACATGAAATGTATAATTAGACAAAGTTACCTGGTGTAGGCTGGGACTTCCAAGTTCTATGAAGGAGATGTACAAGGTCCTAGGAGAGTGTAAGGAGGGACCTAATGAAGCCTAAGGATTCATGGAAGGCCTCTTTAAAGATATAACACTCCATCTGATCTGAGATTGGATGGATAAGTAAGAGTTCATCATATGAAGAACATTCCGGGAAGGGAGCACGACACGCATAGAGATGGTGTATCAGTGTGCTAGGCTGTCATAACGAAACACCACGGACTGGGTGTTTTAAAAAACAGACATTTATTTCCTCCAAGTTCTGGTGGTCTGAAGTCCAAGATCAAAGTGCTGATGATGTCAGTTTTTGCTGAGGCCTCTCTTCTTGGCTTCCGCATAGCTGCCTTCTCTCTGTGTCCTTAGATGGCCTTTTCTCTGTGCAAGGGCACCCCTGATGTCTCCACCTCTCTTTATAAGGACGCCAGTCCTATGGGGTTAGGGATTCACTCTGGTGGCCTCACTTCAACTCAATCACCTCCTTGAGGGTCCTATCCCCAAATACAGTCCCATGGATTAGGGCCCACCCATATGACCTCATTTAACCTGAATCACTCCTTCGAAGGCCCTATCTTTAAAAATAATTACATCTAAAGGTATTGGAGACTGCAACAGATGGATCTTTTGGGGGACACAACGTAGCTCATAACAGATGGGAAAGAGTTTTTCTTGTTTTACTAGCTGAAGAGAGGCCAGTGTGGCTGGAACATAATGAACAAAGGGGAAGGGAGAGTGGGATGAGGCTGGGGAGTCCACAGGGCCTGGAGGGCCACGGTGCAGAGAGACGATGGTATTTTGAGTTCAGTGGAAAGCCACTGGAGGGCTCTGAGCCAGAATGGGACAGAGAGGGTCAGGTGTCATTTTAAGAAGGGGCTTTGAAAAATGGATGGTTTGGGCCACGAATACAAGGATGGAGTTGGGACCCATTGTAGTCAGTGTTCCAGAAAGGTGTCAGAGGTGGTCAGGCATGTTTTTAGAGATAGAGGAGGGTGGGTGGGTGGATGGAGACATGTGTTGCAAGTAGTCAGCAGGGTAGTGTATTGAGATAGATGTGTGTGTGGTTCTGATGAAGATACAGGTGAGAAAGAAAGGAGTGTCAAGGATGCCTTTCCAATTCCTATTTGGGCAACTGCATAGATGGCGGTGCCATTTCCTCTCATGGAGAAGACAGGGGGAGGTGCCCTTGTGACGGGAATATCACGAGTTCCATCTGGAACCAACCTGGGGTGAAATGCTTGTGAGACACTTCAGTGGGCATGTCAGGCCGGCACGTGTTTAATATAGATATGGGGCACAGAAGAGAGATTCGAGCTAGAAAGATATGTTGGGAATTATCCACCTGTAGGTTTTGAAGACACAGGAAGTCACCTGTGGTGAGCATGTCATGAGAAGAGAGGAAGGAACAGAGTTAAATCCAGGAGCAATTCTAACATTTAGAAGCCACAGAGGAGGAGAGGCCAGCAAAGAGATGGAGAAGAGGCCAAAGTATGTGATAAAGCCCAAGGAAGAGGGCTTCTGGAAGCCAAGGCACAAGAGCACCTAAGGGACTTCCCAGTGGGGTGAATGTTGCCAAGAGGTCCAGGGAGACGAATGTACCACATTGCAGCTCAGTGCTGCGCACCCAGTAAGTGCCCATCAATTTAAGGCCCTTCTCCTTGCCAGTCTCTCCTTCTAAATTTGTTCTGTTATTTCTAGAATGGCCTTTTCCCTCAGATTATAGTAAGAACTTAAGGAATAATAAATGAATGAATGAATGCATGCAGACATAATGTGAATGCAGTTGTTTATGACAAGTGCAGCTGTTATTGGTGGGCCTCCAAGGTGGAGTGTAACTACTTTCATCCTCTTCTTTATAGCCCCGGGCCTTGATTTTGTCCAAAGACTAGGACTGCGTGCAGTTTCCTGGACACCGATGGCTCCTGTCTAGCAGAGGGCCCTCTGGGGCGTCACTTCTCAGGCTCGTCAGGCATCCTGGCCTGAGCAGGACCGAGACAGTCCCCTTGGCTGCTCGTGCAGGGAGCCGCCTTCCCCAGCAGGTCGTCAGAGTCCCTGTCGCCTTTCCTCCCCAAGCGGTGTCGCCCGCACTATAATCACACAATTATGATGCCATTAAAATGTCACATTTGGAGAAATCCATATAAACAAAGCATTAACAACTGCTTGAAAATTGTAGTCTTTACCACTAATGACCTACTTTCTCTACACATCGAGCCCTCCTGCCACCCCCTCTCAGCTGCCTCTTTCCCCGATCTCGCTTTCAGAGACAGACTGGAAGGCATAGTCATCTTTGCTGCCTGGAAACCTTTAATGTTTAATGTGCTGGTTTTTTGATGAGGCCAGAGACATCCAGGCCAGGGGGAGCCCAGCCCTGAGCCACTTAGTGAAGGAGATGAGAAGATGCCACACCCAGGCAGATCTCAGGTCCTGATGATGATGGAAGGGCCCTCAGAGAGAATATGGTCCTTGGGAAAGTGAAGAAAGAGGATGGGGCGCTGAAAACTCTGAGGAGCAGATTCATGCCACTGGCTTCGACTCCCATCTTTCGGGACGAGATCGAACCCGAGGCATAGTGGTCATTCCCACGGCACGACACATTGCCGGGGGATTGTGCCCTGCCCAGCGGCTGTGGGGTCTCCACAGCTGAGTCCAGGGAGAGAATGTAGGTGGGTGGAGAGGCATGGGTGACAGGGCTTTTGATAGTTTTCACCTCATTTACCAGGATAGTGCTCTGGAAAAGTTCAGATACTGAATTTTCTTTGTCACCGGAATCTAATTTTAATGCACGAAGGGAATGGAGTACTTAAAGGAATCTTGTAGTGAGTGCTCCTAAGAAGTAAAACATAAACCAAAAACAGCTCTGGTGAAGTGATTAATCTCTTTCCAATGAATCTGAATTGCAAATCTGGATTCCCATGTGGTCCAGGCTGTGATGAAAGTGAGAATACGCCTGATTCTGAAGAAGCAAAGAGAAGGCCACTGTGATTAAAAGAAGTTGAATTAGAGTATAGGAGATGTTTGAAATATCACTCTGGCACCCTGTATAATTCAGGATTAACCTGCAGAGGGGATCATGTCAAAGGCACTTAATTAATGGACAAGAATGGTTGATGAGGAGCCCGTCAGTCATTTGGGAGCAATTATTGGTGGTTCCTAAGGTGGAGAAGCACCCTCATAGGTCTTGTTTACATAGTAAGTGCATTAAGTTCATTATAAACCCCCCTTTTTATAGTTCATGCAAGGCACCCTGGTCGGTTCCTGCCGTGCTGTAAAGATGGTCAGTATTTAGGATGGGCTCATACGGATTTCTCTCAGCTTTTCACCCCACTTCCATTATCACTGGCTGTGTCACCTGCAGCACTTAATTTGCCCTTGGATGAGCAGGGCATCCCACCCCCTCCCAGATTCAGCAGGCATGATGTCCCGGTACTCTGGGTCTGCTTTTGACATAAAAAGAGCTCTTTCATTAAAACCCAGCCATTGGCCCCCATGGAGTCCTGTGAGATAAAGTCATTTCAAAGTCATTCGCTCCCACCCCACACCTACACATTCAGCAGCTGACCTAGTTTTGAGGGAGCTAGAGGGTATCTGGATGTCACCTTATTTACAGAACGGATAGAAAATGCACTAAGCTCTGGGCCCTCACTGCACGCAGTGTCTGGGGAGATTTCGCCTGCACCTCGGAGGCATAGGAGAGAGAGGGACAAATTCTCCTCAGCTGAGAGCTTCGGTCTTATTACTAATGTCACCTTTGGGAATGAATGACAGGGCTCAGGGGACACTTGACTGCAACTCTCTTTGTAGAAAGATTCCAGTTTAGCACCTCTCATTGGGTGGATTAGGGAAGGTGTTTCCAGGATAAAATTAAAAAGTGTACGGCTGAGCTCCTGGCGAGTGCCTCTTCCCTCCTCCCTCCTTCCTCCGTCTCTGGGCAGGTGCTGGGTTTACAACCCTCATTCCACCGGCGACCCTCTGCCATTGCAGGTCCTCATTAGGGACGTGATGGAGCCCACCTGCCTGGGTTTAATCCTAGCACTTCCACTCAATAGTAGTATGACCTTGGCCGCATCCCTTTAGCACCACAAACCTCAGTTATTTTTCATTCAGTAAAATAGGGCTCAGAATAGCACCTGCTTTAGGTTTGTTCACAGTATTCACTGGCTGAATTTTTAAGGACAGAGCCTGGCACGCAGTAAACACTACGAAACCATTAGTTGTGGGTGTTGTTCTGTGTGATTGTGACCAGAATGAGAAATGATCACCTTTTCAGGTCAGTCCTTTCCCTTAGCTTCCCACAGCCATCTCCATCTTGGTTTCTTCACAGCCATCTTTGCCTGAGAAGAACCTAGAAGGAGATTTGGGCAAGCTGCGGACCTTGCTAAACACATCCCTGTGAGCCTGGCTGCAGGACTGGCCATCCCAGGCCTTGGCGGCCAGGCTTCCGGAGGCATGGAGAAGACCCTGTGGCTGGTGTCTAGTGGAAGAGAGGGGCCAGCAGTCGAGCAGGGATCCTGCATCCAGGGTCCTTGGCCAGGTCAGAGACTTGGGGTCTGAAGCAAGTTCAGGCTCCTCACCCTGCTACTGAGATCCCCAAGTCTCTTCCCGTAATCATCCAGCAAAGCCTCTGGTCCCACCCCTACATGCATAAAAAGAGGGTTAGCACAGATGCCATGCAAAGCTCAATTTCTAGCCTTCCAAGCTGGTGGTAACCTTATGTATGACACTTCTTAAAGTAGTTTTCTTGTCTTATTATTTGCATGGCACTGTGTTCAAACCCACGTTAGAGATGGAGCTTTTGGATGAAAAAGCCCTGCCGTGTCCCAGGAAACACTGGCGTTGATGCTGTCAGAGACCCCATTTCTGCCACCAGGAAGGAATAAGCTAAACATAAACTGGCTGACTGTAAATTGCATTTTCTCTCCATTAGCATTCAGTCCCCAAAAGAAATAATGGTAACCACAGCAAAGTTGATGATAATAATATGTTACACATGCATTATCTTTTGCCAAGCAGTTTTTCCTGTCTTATCTCATTTCTGAAGTCTAATTCTGTAAAACTGTGTGGGGTAAAGATTAGTATTGTCCTCGGGTTGGAGGAAGAAACTGACCACAAGAGGCTGAAAGGACATCAGGCTTGGACCAGCTTTTCCAATCCCTGTTATGGCATCGACAAGACTACTGAGAGGAATTACAGGATCATCCTCGTGCTGTGCTTCCCCTTCTCTGCCCAGCTCCACCTTTTCTTATAAAAACAGTCCTGCTGCTGCATTTCTTCCAGGCGAAATTGGGTTGAAATATGCAAGGGACCCTTTGAAGGAGAAGTCACAAAAGCATAACATATACTGAGAACACTTTTCTTTGTCTTTTATTTTCCCCTCCTTTGTCTTTCTTTTCCCTTCTCCTTTTATTCCGTTACTGTCCCTGGAGTCACAATTTAGTGGCCTATAGGTCAAATTTGGCCCATGGGCTTATTTTGTTTCACCCAAAGCAATGTAACTAGCAATTACTGTGCAGTATCTATACTCGCTTACATTTCCATTCTCAGGTGACCTCGAAGGCATGTGCATCTGTGACCTCTGCTAGATATCTTGGTTCAGTAGGGCGCCTTGAAAATTGCTTGCCTCCATAGCTATTCCTCGAGGCTAAAAAGCTTTCTGATGGTGCCTAAAGATATTTCCTGGCTCCGTACAGAGGAAGGAGGAGAAAGGAGGCTGACTTTTGGAGGGAGACCTCTTCTGTCGCTTAGAAATCCAAATCTTGTTTTTAGTGTCATTTTTTTCTCTTTTTAGAAGTGGCTTCCAGTGGGGTGAGCCTCTGACTACAAGATCCCATGTCCTTCTAGAGGCTGCTCTGGCTGTGTTGTTGGGCCACCTCGTGAGGAGTTGGCCTCTCCTCTCAAGACCCTGCCCTGGGAGATGCCGCAGCATCACCCTTGCAGACCTGCCCTCAGTCTGATGAGGTGCCCCTGCACCCAAGACAGTTCAGCTGTCCATACCAGAAACAGCATGTTTCAATATCTAGGTCTGTTTAGTTGGAGGCCTCCCTTCCTGAGCCCACATCCTAAATCCGGCCCCTCTCTTAGGTCTTTTCCAGGCACTAGTTCCATCTCTCAGTGCATGTTATCCTCCAGTGTCACTGTGCAGTCCACAAAATCCTCTTTTCCCTGAGCCTCCTATGTGTATGCCCCCCAACCCCCGCCCCCGTCCTAGATGTCTGAGTTCCAGAGCTGGAAGGCACAGAGGCTTCTCATGGTCCAATGATTAGCTCCAATGTTTGAACACAGAGAAGGAGAAGGGTGCAGAAATAAATGGTGTGGGTGGGGCCAGCTCTCTCTCAGTCCTCACACCCACCAGCAACTGGGAAGTGTTCCTCAAGCTAGCAGTAAGCGAGTTGAGGTGCCTGTCTCCATAAAGGAGCACTGGGTTTAGCCTCTGGTGGTGGAATTTATAGGGGGTTGTGTAGAAAGGGATAAGACACATCAGCATTAGTGCTCACGCACCCTGGCACATGTAGGAGAACCAGCCGTTTTCCCCAGGCACCCTGACTTATCCTTCCCTGGCACCTCCCTCTCATGCTAATTAGAAAGCAACTTAATCTCTATATAGGGTCCAAAAGGTGTGAGTTTCTTTATTTCTAGTCCTGAAACAAAAGCTGGGCTTCTGTCCATTCTGTTAATCACATTATATTTCACAGTTGGAGTTTTCAGGCAATTAGAATTATCAGCACTTTTCTCTTTCCAGAAAGCTTGAAGCATCCCCCGAAGCCGTGTTTGTGTGTGGCGTACAATTGGGATATAGGTGGTGAGCGTGTATATTGGGGCAGCGGGGGAGAGGAGAGAACAAGGCGGTGGTGGGTCTTGTTGTCAGAGACTAAATGAGACTGAAACCAGATGGAGAAAGAAGCCAGCATCCTAGAGGGCTCCAGATATGGTGTCTGGGCGGGCAGACCCTCCAGGGCTCAGAGAAGTCACAGTGAGCTGCACCCAGCAGACCCATGTTCTAGGTACCTGACTTTTGTCAGGGGCAGGGGGGTGGTTAGTGAGAAGGAGATTGGGAAAAGAGACAGAAGGAGGTAGAACAGAAGAGTAAACTCAGCCCTACTGATTATATGCTTCCTCATTTGGTATGAGAAATAGCCCTTACTCCCTCTATTATATGTCCATTCCATCTATCAAACTCTTTAAGAAGTGACTTTCATATAATTAATACTAACCATTAAACTACAGCATTGAAGGAGCAATTGCCTAATTCTGAGGAAAATTTAAATTTATTAGCAGCACCCGAGATAAAATGAATACTAAAGAGAAGGAGAGAAAACCCCGCAGAAGATAAATAGAAAGCCAAGTGGGATATTGACTTGCTCCTTCTTCAGTGCAGGATAATTTGGCTTCTAAAGTGAGTTAGATCATAATAAATTAAATTTAGATTTCTGCACATCAGTTAAATAACTCCCAAGACAGAATTCCAGTGAGAGGAAGAGGTGATAATACATGGTGGAAATATTAAAATGAAGGTCTTATCTAATAATCCATAATTGATGTGCTGTCCCCAGGTGAGGAAAAAGCCTTTTCCAGCTCTTTCCTTTGTCAGGAGCCCAGGTGAGTGAAGGGCTGGCTTGCCCCTCCTTCTTCATCTGAGTGTGCCTAGCATGCTAGGGGTGTCTGTTACCAGCGGTCATTCCTTTCCCAGAGCACTCACTCTAGGGAGGTCTTACAGAGTGGCAGTGTGACGAGGGGTGATACTGTTCTCTTCACTCTTTTGACTGGCCCTAAGGAAAATAAGGTCACTTCCCAGCTGGGTGGACAATAGAACAGTACAGGGATGAGCAGATACTTCTACATTCTTGTGACTGCCCAGCAGGGTAAAAAGAAAAGTGTCCCTGTGGATGAGTGAACCATGTGGTAGGAACACAAGCTTTGAAGGCAGAAATCCTAGGTTAGAGTCTTAGTGGCGGACTGACTCTCTGTGTGGTCTCTAGCAAGCTCTTTGGCTTCCTGTGGCCTCAGTTTTCTCATATGCAAAATGTGAGCAATGTACTGGCCTGCCTCCTTAGTAGGGGTAATCCAGTGATAGTCCAGTGAAATGCTCTGCAGATTTTACACATTCCCATTTGGGCGGTTTGGTATCAACTTTCAATCAATCACTATAGGCTTTTTTGCTTCTGAAAGCTATGCTTGGTTCTTTTTCAGAGAACTTTTGATCTTTGCTAATTTTCTGTTTCATATTTAACCATTTTGTCTACAGTTATGCTTTATTTTGCACCTGTAATTCCTTTATCTGTAGTCCTTTGAGGATCTAAATCTCTTATTTCTAGTTTCTGCTGATTCTCTCTTATAGTGACTATTGCCCTTATCTGTCTGGTCATTTTTTTTTTTTTTAAATCATGATTTCACCTTTTGGTGAGTTTTGTAGGAATCCTGGGGCTTAAGGTTGCACCCAGGTGGCTTAGAAACTGGGTCTGGAGACTTTGAGACAGACCCTTCTCAGCTGTATGAATTTGGGTAGATCATTTATCTTCCCGTGCCTCAGTTTCCTCATTTGCAAATTGGGAATACGATTTTCTCTTGTACGTTAGCTTTGTGAGAACTGGAAATAATCTGAGGCACCCTCACACACTGCTTCTCTCTGAAGCTCTGACAAGGGGCGCTGTGGCGGTGAATCTGTGTGCCTAGTATGTGGCAGGCATTATCAGGGGCACAGTGTTTTCATGTCAGTTTCCGTGTAGGAAACCTGGGTCGACAAGTCAGACTCTATCATGAGCAAGGTCTCCCTTCACCGTGCATGTGTGGAGAGTTTCTAGGGTGTTTGAACCCCTCGATGAGCCCCATCTAACTTCAGTTGGTTGTGTTCTCTTTGACCCTTTAGCATTTGTTTTGCAGTCCTCCATGTCATTGTTTTCTGAGTTACAAGTCTCATCTGATGGTACCAGGGGACAAAAGAGCATAGTTGCCGCCAAATATCTGAAAGGTATGAGAAAGACTGGACTGGTATCAAATAGCCTCAGAGATAAAACCAGGCCCAAAAGGCAGAGAAAGCCAGGATGCAGATTCTGGTTCAACCTTAGAAAGAAACTTCTAGAAATTACAGTCCTTTGAAGCTTGGAGTGGGCTTCTTGGGGCCTCTGTGACCCTGGCCAGACCCAGGAGGGATGTCCTCGATGATGGAATGTTATGCTGGAGTATCAGACGTTCAATAGAAGATAAATTATATCATCTTTAAATAATAAATTTTATCATTTTTTTCAGCTGTAACCGGTCCCGTATGTTAGCTTAGCATATTCCCACCTTCCTGCAGAAATAAGCCTGCTGGGTTCCTTTTTTCCCCCTTGCTCTGGCTGTCAGGAAGAAGCCCCCTTTTTGGGAGGAGAATGACTTCTCGGAGCATGAAGAGCAGGTGAGGTGATGGTGAAAGAGGGTACAGACATTCTTTCAGGGAGGAAGATCCCTAAGTAAACAAAGGACTTGTCTGAAAAAAATGATGGGAAACATGTCGTCTTTGAAGCTAACCTGAGGAAACGGCCACGAGGCTGTGATAAGGCAGAGTCCTCTAAAGGCTGAGAGCATGGGAGCTGGAGCCAGGCTGCCTCCTGGCACCAGCTCATACTATCCCTGTGACATTGGGCAAGTCACTCCATCCCTCTGTGCCTCAGTTTCCCCAGTTATAAAACAGAAATGGTAATATCAACACCTGTTATTGTGGGGATTAAATGTAAATATTCATGACACATGCTAGGTCCCCTCTTCCCCCACCAAAGTGTTAGCTTTTTTATGATAGGGTGAGCTTGATAACTTTCATTCAGGATCCACACAGCTCAGAGTAGTATAGAAGCCTTATAGAGCCTCATTTTAAAGGCAAAAAAGAAAATAATTAGGACAATTAAGAGAGAGCTAGTAATACCAAGCTGAGGAAAGAAGGGAAAGAGACCAAAAATATTAGTGGAAAATAGAGGCAGCTTCGAAACCGAACAGAAGGGAAGACCCAGCCCCGTGGTTCCCGAGCCAGATAACAGCTTGAAACCAGAGTGAGAGGAAACAGGCTGGGGAAGGATGCAGGAGAGGGAATTCAAGGTTTCTCATGGAAGCGTGCTGCGAGGAAAGAGATTAAGCCACTTAACAGATGTGCTTTTGAGCTTTCATTCTGGGCCCCGGATTATTTAAGCCCTGGTCTTGGCCAGTGGTTTGGATGGCTTAATCAGATATTTTCTACTTAAAAGATTGTCTTCGTTTTCGTTTGTGGTATTATGCTTACCGTTTGAAACACAC